>JAUUDZ010094845.1:1986-19828 GCA_032361705.1 Panulirus versicolor
GTTGCTGGCGCCGCCGACACAGACCTGCTGCCTCCTGCCCAGCCCACACAAGAAGACGCATCAAATGCGCTTCCATAATCAGCAGGTTGTTGTCATCTGCACACAAGATGTTTATCGTCCAGCCACCCGCCTCGGAGCAACTCGCTAACAACCGGTGCTTGCTCCCGGAGTGAGTTTCATAGTGATACACAGATATAATTCCTTTTGAGTAGGACTGTCTCTCTAAATCGCTGTTTACGCGTAGATGAGAAAATTTGGGGGGAGGGGGTATTTTATCACTTGAGTCGTCCCAGAGAGACAGAACATCACGCCCTGTACACAAGCCGAGCTAAAGGGATAATAACCAAGGATACACGACTGGTTGGTGGGGATATATCATACAAGCTGAATCTAAGTTCACCAGCGATAGCCAGAATCTACTATGATAACAACAAATACACACTCAGAAATTACTCAGTTTCTTTTAAAGCTTTGTGTGAGGTAAATAAGGCATAACTGCTTCTTACCCAGCTTGGCTATATGAGACAGCAACACAGCACAACAGTTCGAACTGGCGTCTGAGTCACGTTTGCCATCACACACGACCAGATGAAGAGGCAGGGATCAGATGAGAAGTGATTCATCGATCAATCACACATGTCACAACAAAAGAAAGGAGACAAGAAGGTCCAGTTTTCACCCAACGCTTCCTCCGCGGCAGACGCTGACTCCCCCATCCCTCTCTGGCAGACGCTCACTCCTCCTTCATCCCTCCCTGGCAGACGCTAACTACCCTATCCCTTCCCGGCAGACGCTGACTTCCCCATCCCTCTCTGGCAGACGCTGACTCCTCCTAAATCCCTCCCCGTCAGACACTGACTCCTCCTCCATTCCTTTCTGGCAGACGCTGCCACCTCCTCCATCCCTTCCCTCCTAGTAACACGCTGGTTCCTCTCGACTCCTTCCTCTGAAACAAAGACCCAGACACCGCAGGACTCTGCAGGACCCACTCCCCGCAATCACCCTCTCTCTCTACTCAGCTAGTCATAATGTCCCTCCAGACGTGAAACTAGCGGCCGAAATTTTATCGATCCTGTTCTTGGCCCCTTCCTAACTTGGAGCGCCTTCCGCGCGAGTTAGTGCGATAATGGTCGGTCGTCTCTGGAAGGAAACGTCTCCCTTTTCGGATTACAGAAAAAAATGATCGAAGTCCATAATTGTGTATTTTTGTTTCGAAAGTGTTCTCACTCAGAAGGGAATCCGGGAAAAGCATCTGGCGCGGAAAATCGCCGCGCAGATCTGAAATTCGAGAGAGGATGTGCGATCACCAGAAGACGAGGAGCCGACGGTGAGGGAAGAGGAGAGGAAAAGACGAGGAGGGGTGAAGGAAGATGCGCAAATGCAAGAGGAGGGGCAGAGGGGCAGATACGGAGGAGGTACTGAAGGAGTAGGAGGAGAAAAGACAAATTAAGTATTATGTGGCCATCACCGAGACTAATGCCAGCGTTTATAGTTGACAGTTCCAGAATTACAGGGGAATTAGGGAAGAGTGGAATGCTGGTGCCAAGTAGGGATAAATCCAGCCAATTTAAGACCGGCGGAAGAACCACACTCCACCCTGGGACACCTTGTAAACACACACACAACGACCACGTCGATACCGCGAAGGTGGTGTTCACCGGAGGTATCCCCGCGGGTCTCCATAAAGCCTTCATCTCTGAAACGGACGGCACCAGAGGGGCAGCAACGGAGCAGATCATCGAGCTTATCACACGTATAAATCCACCGTAAGTTACGGCTCCCAACTCTGAGTCAGCGATCATACGAGGATTTCCGACAGGCGACTTAAAGAGTTCCATTTATCCTCGAGTGTTCGTATCGCAACTATTTGGCAAGCGAGTAAAAACCGAGTCTAAATTGATGGCCTGCCTGGTTACAGAGTGCGGCTGACGACGTATCACTTCACGGAAGGAAAGGCAGAAAGAATGCGTCTTCGGAGTTCCTCCAAGTGATGCGGATTTGGATATGTTTATACTGCAGCTATGCGGACGGCTGAAACGATGGAGAGAGAAAACCTGGGTAAATGATAAGACTTGATGACAAAGCCTCAGTGCGGAGACTTAAGGACCAAGCTTTCGGGAAGGTGTTTGACAACCGGACTACAAGACCGATGGTGGAGACCAAACGTAGTATGAAGAACCTTAACGGACCATCCACACATGAAGAACTGACCTTATGCTTAAGGATTAGATTTATAGAGCAAGTTCCAGGTCAAGACCTGAGCACCAAGATTCAAAGAAGAGACTTGGCTTTGAGACCCAAGAGCCACAATCTCAAGACCCACCGTACTTAAGATGACTAGCCTCATCGACAAGGCCCGAGTATCAACCTAGTAAACAAGACAAAGGACTGACTCGGTGACTAGGACGAAAGACCTAACATGAACAACTAGGTTCTGAGAATCAGATTTTGGAACCACATTTCGGGGCCAGCAAATCGTAACAATAAACGGGTGTCAAGGAGCGAATATGAAGACAAGCTTACCACTATACTTCACAGCAACACAAAGAACTGAACACCTTTACTAAGAGGAGGAGGAACACTATCGTCTACGTTAACAAAAGCGACACCTACGAGAGCGGACAGAAAACAGGACAATGTCATCGAGGACTTTTTCGCCCAATAGGAGCTCAATTTATCCCAGGTCCCGTGTGAAATGCAGCCTTCGAGGCTACAGGAGCCCCACGGAAGGAGTCCTAGAATTTCCGTGTATCGACATTCGTCGCATCCCACTTCTCCCACACAACGCAGCAGTTATGTAAATGTCCTTAGTGTTAGTGAACTCCCTCCCAGCTGGCTATTACCGGCAAGAATTATCTTTACCATTCGTATGCCACCCGCCTCTTGGGTAAGTCGAAGATTCTGTGAGGATATGTCGGCACAACATCTGAGCGTCTGTTCTTGCCGCGATAAACACTCGCCGTCTGAGAGATTATCCTCAAGAAAAGTCTTCTCCTACCTCCAGGAGACACGCTACTCAGGAGATTAATTCGAGGCAGTCAGCGAGGTAGCTTAGAGGTGTGAGGGGCGTGAGGAGAGAGGGAGGTGTCCCCACGGCGTCCCTAACAGCGTCCATTTACAATGATGGCCGCACACTACCCGCCGGCCCGGCCAGATACCTCCCGGATAAGTGGTCTCTTAGGCCGATCCTTGACATTACGACGTCGTTCGACGGGGCTTTTACTGGCGACGTAACCCTAGTAGACACACACACACACACACACACACACACACACAAACAGGTCGACTGCAGCGCAGATATCCCCACAGTCATGCACGTCCCATTGTCGACCAACAAGCCCCACTATCTTGTCTCAGCCTTTACGAAGCAGCTCCTGTTTACACACAGCCCGTATCAATCACGTGTTCAGCCACGATCAAACTTTCCCATCGTATTAGTTCACAACCTCGTTTGGCAACTACTTCCATTCGTTTACCATCACTACTCAATTTCGGCACCAATTTTTACTTCTCTCTTACGCTACTCATTGCCCCTCAGTCAAGGCCATCGTTGTATATTCATGAATAACTGGCCCCAGGAACGAGCCTTAAAGTACTCCGGTAATTACTGGATCCCATCCAGATTTTGCCCCGCTAATGCTGACCCTACGTTTCCTATCTGTCAGCCATGCACTAAATCCAGTTTAAGAACCTTCCCTCCTGAACTACAAGCTGCTTCTTATATAAGCCTCGCGTACTGGTTCCGATCAACAGTCTTACTGAAGTCGAGATAAATAACATTTAATTAAGTGTACCGTCCGTTGTCAACTGATAAATAAAAAAAAAAAAAAACCAGAACAGAAAGAGAGCAAGTTTATAAAACGTGTTTTCTCCGTACTTAGCCAAGTTGTGAATCCCTAACTAACGTTTGGTTTCCTTGAGTACGTAATGAGTTCGCTATCACCGATTCGAGTAATTTCCCAACGATAGAGGTTAGGCTAATCGGGCGGTAATTTGAGGCTAGAGGTCCACTCCCCTTGATCTGAAAATCGGTCCTTCATAAGCTGTCGACCCTGATTCTGGTACAACGCCCGACATCAACGATTTATGGAACAAATTTGCCAGGGGGTGACTTACTTCTACATCAGCTTTCTTTAATATCCTAAAAAAAAAAAAGTAATTCATTGGGTTTGGGCGACTTATCTGGCTTGAACCTATCTATTTACTTATCAACAATGTTATCATTAACTATAATCTGAGGTAACTTATTGTTTGTCGCCTCCTCATTCTGGAAGTTATTTTTCTGGTGGGGAAGGGGGGGAGGTAGGGGGTCTCTTCCCATGTAAAAACTGATTCAAAGTATGTACTTAGAGTAGTGCTCAATCTATCATCACCATCAGCAGGCTGCTCTAAATCATTCCTTAATAGGACCAATTTTGTCTGAGGTCTTACGTTTTGCATATATATATATATCCACCTGAAAGAGTCCTTTTGGACTAACTCTCGAACGGTTGCAACTCTGATCTCACTGTCCCCTTCCGTTTTCCTTTCACACTTCTCTACATTCATCACTGATTCAGCTGTGGGATGTTGAAAGGTGAAAGCCTCATCTTTTCTTTTTTACTTTCCTTTAATATCTTCATCGACAACGTTCCATGGTTGATCCCTCACACTATACTGACCCCATGTTCCTTCGCCAAGCAAGACCCTTCGTCGACTGCGATCCCTCACCCATCACGTCCCTCAGAGTCTACTGATACCATCAATGATCCCATTCCTCCGTCAGTCATCTTTTCTTTATTCCACGTTCTACCACTGCCCAGTCCGGAGCCAGCCCTACCACTGTCCTGTTAACAACCATGCAAAATTACAGCACCATCAACTGCCCTTTAAACCAGCATCCTCCTTCAACATCCTTGCAGTACTACCGCCCCGTCAACTACCGTGTATCAACATCCCCCTTCAATAATCTTGCACCACTAACGCCCCCTTCAATGACCCTGCACCAAAATCTATCCCCCCTTCAAATGCCCTTTACCAACATCCCCCCATCAACAGCCCTGCACCACTACTGGCCCGTCAAAGCTCCGTTCCCGACGTCGGCCAATCTAGCGACATTGAGGTTCGCGGAGGCAGAAGGATTTGATGGCGGGCGGAAAATCAACAGAGTAATTGGCCGTGGTCGACGACGCCAGCCAAGGCTCTTTGCGAGGGTCGACGGGGGGGAGAGGGAGGAGGGATGACGGCAAGAGCTGGGAGGAAAGGGAGGAAGTGGGGGAGACAGTTGTAACAAACCGTACTTCCCTGTCTACTAATAGGGAGAAAATCCATATTTCTAGTTCACTGTATCAGCCAGTGAACAAGAAATAAGATAAAAAAAAAGAAAAACGCTGCGACTATCATCTTTCAAATACGGTTAAGCTGCACCAAGGATATGCCTCGACCAATCAGCTACTCTGTGTCCATGCAGGAATCTAGTATGCACACGTAACAGATACTGAAACGCCTGTCAGCTAGTGCACTCTGGCTGGCCGCTTGCATGTAGGGGGTCACCAGTTTCTCTACACGGTCTGGTACGATACACCTTCGCGAGCGCCCCCTCGGTGGCTGGTAGACGCTGAGCTACAGCACCGGGAGGCCCATTTCTGGAGGTGGAGTTGCAGAAGCGTACTTGTACGCCTGTGCAAGTACTTGTAGATACATGGTGTTCATCGCAGTTCACTACGAGTTTACGAACCCTCTCCTGTCGAGTGCGATTTTATGGCGACTCCTATAAGTGTTTGCTCAGTGATGCGGCTGAGTACTGATGCATGCGTCCTTCAATAGTCTGAGGAGCCTGGTGTTTACCAAGGGTATTCTGTGGGGTCCCAGGCCTTCCAGGTGGTGCGGGCAGTCCATCGTCTGTGAGCAGTCTACGGAAAGGTGAAACTGGGTCTCATCTGGGCCCCAGTAGGGTAGTCAGGATACCCGCCTGTTGCCACAGGGCTCCATGAGGTGTGTCATCATCCACAGCACCGAAGAAGCGTCAAAACGCACGGAGTCGAAGCAAGCGACGAGGATGTGAGTGCAACTACGAGGGGTTTGGTGAGTGAGCAAATCCACAGGAAGGAGGATAGTTGAAGGTTCAACCGACGGAGGTATGGATTTAGCCATGGATGATAACGAAGGTTCATCCACGTAAGATGTTCAAGTTCGTGTAGGAGATACGACTCAGATTTATCAGCGGGGAGAGAGATATATAGGTTCCTCCACGCAAGCTAAGGCTAAGACAAGGAAGATAGAAGGCTCAGTCAAGAGACTGAGATCAAGTCGCACGTTGCTGGGTGTACTTAAGACACAGACTCTTCCTTCAAAGACATATTCCACAACACCACATGCTTCAATACCTCCTTAGATGGTCCATCTCTGCGACGAACCATTACACTGAAGCCACGTGAAGGGCGCTTATGCTATAGATGTCGCAAGTCGCTCTTTCTCATTAATCCTGCGGCTTCTACTTACGCGCTGGTCTCAAGAACACCTTCTTATTCCCCGTAAGAAGGGAGGTGGTGGCAAGGTGCTTAAGACAACAATAGGAGGACGCTTGGTTGATCTTAAGTCTCCGTACCAGAAGAGCTGAGGCTAGTTACAAATAAGGGGAGATTGAGTCATGAAAGGCGGTTGCTGACAGCTCCAGACGGTCCTTGCCGAAGCAGGAGCTGTAGAGCCATTTTTAGAGAGGGGAATGTTTTGGTTCAACACAATAATTCTTTTCTAGCCGGTGAGTGATGGAGTCGTCACATGAATAGTGTATCAGTGTTGATGCAACTCGATAGGAAATATATCAAATTGTTAAGCCGAGGCTGTTTTCACTATGATTAACGTATCACTCATCCTGCAGGTAAGAGGGGGATATTTATTAACAGCAAGTCGAGTGTAACCGTACAGGACGGGTCATAAGGGTGTAAGAAAGATCGAGGGGCTCGTCAACCTCAAAAAGGAACGAAAAAAAAAGATATTGTAGGAAGGATTATAACTTCTGGAGTCATGTTTTGTATGTAAGCATTAAAATGGACACGCTCGTAGAACTAGCTCAACCCGTCTGGTTATAAAAGGGGTCAGAAGAATGAGGCCCCAGCCTCCCTCACCCTGTTTTATCAGGACATCTCTTGTTGCAACAATGGTTGCCTCAACAGCCATCATCACTCAAGCGACCGATCATCCTGGAGCGAAGCGTCCCCCTTCGTCTCCTACCCCAGGATACGATAAACCTCGTCACGTCCTACCATCCTCACTGAAATATTTGGCAAGACAGAACCTCTCGCGTGTGCCATCAGAATTAGTACACACTTGGGTACATTTCAAATAAGAACATGTAACTTCTACGATTCGCCGTTGACAAGCAACTCAGCTCAATTTCGAGAGACTGTCATCCCCATTCAGGGCCAAAGAAAAACACTCTGTTCTCAATAGCTAAATTGTCCGTCTTAGCTGTAATATGAAGTGGAACAGGCAGGTCCATTATCAGTACTCACAGCAACAGCATCAGCGCCGTGCTCCGTTGTTCACAAAGTGGTACGAACGCGGCCTAATAGAGGGACATATATCAGGGAGCCAGTAGAAACTTATATGGAGGTTCTGCAGGTACTGGCAGGCAGCAGAGGGTCATCTGAAGTTCCTACAACTTCTCAAAGCCGTTTCAACCTCTTTCGAGTGTACTCGAACGTTGAAGTCGTCTTTTAAGTGTAATCGTACGCTGAGTTGAGAGCTGCAGGAATCCCACTAGGAACCATCGACGGCTCTCTCAGAGCCGTCGAAGGAAGCTACAGCTTGCAAGGGCTGCACGGGGCTCCTTAATGGCAGTTCAGAAGTTTAGGTAAGGACCATGGGAGGGGGCCCCCAGTCAAGACCGTCTGGAGGAGGATGGTCGGGAGCTATCGGTGGAGACAGGTGGACATGATGAGGCGAGAGCCCCCCGCTGGCCTTTCATACTCCCACCGCCAGCCCTCACCTGCCGTCAGCTCGTTCTTCAGCAAGACCACCGAGGCAGTCTCTCCCTCACAACGTTCTAAAGTGCTTTTGATTCAATACTTGCCTTTACTCCTGTCTGAGCTAATAAACCTATTGTATTGTAGTCTGTTCTATTCTATTCTATTATATTCTATTCTAAACACTAACAATGGTGTATCGCCCTCACAGTTTATAATTTTAAGAGTTCAAACGCCCGACTGTAAACCTTTAAACCTTTCAGACCTTCCATGATACCAACAAATATGAAAAAAGATGTAAATAAGGCAAAGTTGTTAAAAAGAAAAGGAATTAGGATGATTTCTTGTTAACTTATATCAAGGAGGAAAACTCAAGGAGGATTGAACATAAAGACTAATTCAGAACACAGACGAAATATACCTCTTGCAACCAATCATCCATATAACCAACTGTCGTACAGGAACCAGCCTACCTCGTAGCAACTCTGACTTGCGCCAAACCTTCTGTAATGTACACTCAACCCCCTACGGGAATCTCTTCCCGATCGGGGCCACACTAATGGCCCATACTATCGGCAGCAAATTCACTTCCCACGTCCTATACCCATCACAAGCTCCCTACGATTTTCGCCAGCCTCCTACGCATACGTCCTACGCTACTAACTCCTACTTTGACTTGAATCATCCCTCTTCCTTACAACCCGAGCTCCCTCCGCCTCACACATTCCTCTGCAATCCGTCCGTGGGCGCCCCTGGTGAGTTACAGCCCCACACGAGTCACAGCAGCTCCGCACCTTCCGAACTATTCACATGCTAATCATCCACTGGTGAACATGTGGTAGGCGTGATGCGCCGCCACAACTGGAAGGTGATCCTGTGTGTTCCGGCCAGACCCCTGTGCCTCAGGCTTGACTATTGTACTATTGTACAATTGTACTTCAGGACAAAAGCCCTTCGAGTACCAGCCAGACCCTAACACTATATCCTAAGACAAGTATCTATTGGTCAGATGTTCGTGCTTTGGTCATTCTCACGTGGTTCGAAAAGGCTGCAGTATTCAAGCGAGATCCTTGTTCTTCTAGTAAACCCCCTACAGCATTTGGCAAACTACACTGTACCCGAGCCACACCCATGTAGTTCATGTCGACCTATGCACTTCGACCAGACCTTTTGTACACTGGGTAAACACGTATACTACAGAAAGTCGTTGGGCGGTGTTGGAGAGTGGGTCAGACAGCTTGGCAACAGATGAAATAAAGTGCACCATCTTCCCATTTTCTCCTTCACTACTACTACTACTACTACTCCTTCACTCCTTCTTCATTTTCCCGTTTTCTCCTCTCTCGATCAGCCTTCCCCACCACTACCCATCCTTCTTCCTTCCCCTCCCCTCCTTCTGCTACTCTCAGCGTAATTCAACTTGCTCACAGGGCTGAACTGAAGCGTGAACTGTCTCAAAACCAGCGTCCCCAAGAAGACCAAGATGGCGACGGGTCGGGCCAATCAGACGCAGCCTTTTACCATAATTGCCGTGAAATTCCACAGTCATTATTCCGGCCGAAGGTCCGTGAGAAAGAGACGCCAGCGACTCCCATCTCCTTGCGTCCGACAGCCCTCGGCAGTGCCATACTCTACACCGAAGGTGCTGTCAACTCGCCCCGTCCCACAACTCTCGGCAATAACATATAACAAGGGCCCCTCTCTCTCGTCCACTCGAGGTTCCCTCCAGACCCGCGTCGTCTTCCGAGCCTTACCTGGGGTGCTGAAGGCCTCATCAGTGGGAGGTCATGCATCACCACTTATCTTCCCAGGTACATCTGCACAGTAATCCTTCCAGGAAGGACGGAGACCATCCACGTACCACTGTCTAGGAGAAAATAAGAAAAAAATAAGATAACCAGATGACTCTCTCTCTCTCTCTCTCTCTCTCTCTCTCTCTCTCTCTCTCTCTCTCTCTCTCTCTCTCTCTCTCTTTTATTCCCATCCCTCACCCTGAGACGCACTTCATGTCCTGTGAGTAAATACTGCAACACTGACTGTGGGGAAGGGGAAGAAAATTAAGATAATGTGCGAACAACTGAGCAAACACGAGTGAGAAGATAAGCAAACAGACGACACAGGCAAAAAACGAAAAATATTATCTTGTGAATTACGGAGTTACTTCATAAACCAGAAAAACACAAGCGAACCAGTGCTAATTAACACTTCAACACCAGAGTGCAACTCGAAAACCTGAGGTACTGGTAGTACAGCAGCTGCAGCTGCAGCTGCAGCAGCAGTAATAGAAACAGCAGTGCCAGGAACAGCAGCATCAACGGATCTGAAACAGAAGATCAGCAGCATCACCAATCTGCGGTATCAACGACAGACCCAGAGCCAGCAGGAACAGCTGAGCCAGCAGCATCACCCACAAGACCAGCATCATCAGCGGCAGCACCATGGAGGTCAGAGGCAGGACATACCGACGGTGGGGAGCGCTGGCCGAGACGACCCTGGACGACTGTGAGAAATATTTGTTATGTAAACAGGAGACGGTGTTGGGGCAAGCAACTGCTGCTGTGTTTACTGCGCTGCACTCTCCCTCACCACCGCCCTCTCCCTGCCCCCTGCCATCTCCAACACCCACTCCTATCTCTCACGTTCCGACCGCAACTCCGCCCCCTTCCCCCCCACCCATCCCTCTCCACATCAACTCCGCCCCCTCCCTCAGTCTTCGGCTCTCAACGTCAACTCCACTCCTGGGCGATGGTGGTCAGGGAGGGGTCCTCTGTTTTACTATCATTTCTCCTTCTACAGAAAATGGAAGGAAACGATTTCTGTTATCAGGTTTTCCTAAGTACTTCCTTGGACTCCCGCCCTTTCGCCTTCTCTTCCCCATCCCTTCCCTCCCCATGATATTATAGCTCTAACTCACTCCCAACATCAACCACTCCCTCACCTTCCAACCTCCCATGCACCACCTGCCCTCTCATTCACTCTAACCCCAAACTCTTTCCTGTAGCGCTCCCTCCCAACCCAACCTCAGCATCCCGATCTCCAAACTCCTCTTCTCCAAATACACCTTTTCCTGATCTCCTCCCCACCCTTCCCACTTGATCCTTCTCCATCATCCCCAGCCATTCCTGCGCCCTAAAAAGCATCCATCTCCTTCCTTATCCAAATCCCTCCCTTCATCCCTCGCCCTCCTGCCTGTCCGTACCACACTATACTTCGGATACATCAGGAGACAATCATCAAATCATCACCAGATTTCGTGTGCATATCACCTGTGGCCTAAGCAAAGCCTCATGCTGATGAAGGGATTAGAATGTCTGTGGTCGACGACATATGTGCCAAATTCGTCATACGTCTGGCAGTATAGTTAGCAGACGCCGCGTTGGCAAGCTACTGCTGCCAGCTTCCAGAAACGAATTCCGAAAGCTCATTTCAAGTAATGGATGGACATGTTGGAACTCTGATGTAAAACTCAAATATTTACAACCACAAACTTTCCTCCAGGCGAAAACCAACATCCGGTCACACAAGCTAAGGGAAGAGTCCATCTTTGTTTACATCCCAGAGGAGAAGGCAAGGACTGCAACCACCGACTTCTTGAGCACGACTGTGCGACCCTTGAGCACGATTGTGCGACCCTTGAGTACGACTGTGCGACCCATGAGTACGACTGTGCGACCCTTGAGCACGACTGTATGACCCTTGAGTACGACTGTGCGACCCTTGAACACGACTGTACGACCCTTGAGTACGACTGTACGACCCTTGAGCACGAATGTACGACCCTTGAGTACGATTGTGCGACCCTTGAGCATGAATGTGCGACCCTTGAGTATGTTGGTACGAGCCCCTGAGCACGACAGTGCAACCCCTCAAGCATAAAGGTACGAACCTTGTGGTGTACTACCGTGGCGTGCAAAATCCAGGGCATACTCAAGTGTCGTACCGTCAAGCCGTCGTGCTCTGGGGACATAGCGCCGTGATTGAGGGGGTCGTCCCGTCGTGCTCGGGGAGGATATATAAGAGTCATAATCCTGTTCGAGTATTGGACCCTCTGGCTCCTGCTTGGCCACGTCCTTGAGATCGCATTAAATTCCCATTATCATGAGATTTGAGATCCTTCATCACTGACGTCAACCGATCGACCACTGGTGCAAACACCAGTCAAGACGCCCCTCACCACTCCTACTGCTGGGGGAACACCTCCTCTGACGTACGTACATGGACGGTGCGGATAGACACGTACGTACCTACGCGCGGGTGTGTGTGTGTGTGTGTGTGATTACTATTCATGTATGAGGAGAGTTTTACACTTGTATTGCCTCGTCTCTTAACTTTGTTATTGCGTACCATGTCTTTACTCCCATGTTTGCTTACAAACACACACACACACACACACACACACACACACACACACACATACATAAAAAAACCCAGCTTAAGCTAAGTATCCAATCAACGACCAGGATGAACGGCTGGGATTGACTGTGGGCCGACTAACGTGCCCAGGATTTGAACTCATGAGGGCCCGTGAGGCGTTGTGCTGAGTTGACGTGGAGGTTTTGAGGGGTGTGGCGTGCTGAGTTGACGTGGCAAGTGAAGTTGGTATAGTGCGTTGAGGTGGTGCGGTGTGTCATGTTGATGTGGCGTGTGGAGATAACGCTGAGCGATGAGTTGGTGTGGCTTGCCGTGGCATGTTGAGGTGGTGTGGCGTGTGAAAAGCGTGGCGTGGCGTGGCATGTTGAGGTAGTGTGGCGTGTGTGGAGGTGTGGCAAGTGTAGGAGGATCGGCATGCGTTGCCGGGGTGCGAACCTCACGTGTGGAGAGCTTCCAGTGGGACGGGATGCCACTGTGGTAACTCCAGGTCACGCTGGGTATCTACCTCATCGAGCAGAGACCGTGGTGGTCGTGGGAGGCGTCATAAATGCCCATCTACATACGATCTAACGTCCAATACGACCATGAAGAAAAATGGTCACGTACGTCTGACGTAATGTTGCGTGGACTCTTTGACGTGGGATGGCTGCCTATCGCTCATCCGACGGTGATGGGGGCGCTCGATTTGACCACCTTTCGTGCGACCCTCCCTCGTCCGGCCGCCAGCCTGGGGGCAGTCAGAGTGAGGTCGTGACCTCTGTGATGAGCCCAGTGTAACTCTCTCAGGACCCATGAAGAACCTACAACAGCAGCCGGGTAAAACTGGATGAGTTAACACCCACCTTGATCGATCGCGTCACCGCCGGTGGAACGCGGACCGGCCGCATACTGTCGTCCCCCCCAGGCAGGCCGTTCTCTCGAGCTGTAAGTCCATCCACACTGATCGCCGCTCTGCTCCGCTGGCGACGGCTCATTAACAATAAAAATAAAGAGATACGAAAGGCAATTTAGTGTTCCTCAGAGGCCATTACAACGGCTATCGAAGGCAGCAATTCGGGGCATCAGGATCTAATTAACCAGCAAACTACTTGTCACGACGGATTCTTTTTTTTTTTTTTTCTCCCATTCTTTGCCGGGAAGCTGTGCCGTCCACGATCCCCACCCACCCGGACCCGTAAGACTTCCAGAGGAGTCCCAGCCACCAGTATAAGACGTGCGCTGCGCGATATCCAGGTAAGTACTCTCCCACCTCCCTCGCCAGACAATTCATAGCGACTAAAATCTACGCTCGGCGTTCGGAAAGTAAAAGTACACTATCCCCGAATGAATTCAACTCACTAAACTTAAAAGAGAAACCTCGGTGTGCCGTGCTTTAATCTGAAGCCTCATCTTGATGTGAAGCCTGGATTTCAATCACGGTGTGATGTTCGTCTTCACACCAGACAACATAATAAATCGACCACGAGGGTCGACAGCAGGGGTAATCAATTCTAATATTCGTCGACGGCAGATCAGGTTGTTGATCCTCAGATCACCTGATGGACGAGACTCACGTACATTTTATTATCATTATTAACATTATTATTATCATTATTATTATTATTATTATTATTATTATTATTATTATTATTATTATCATCGTTATTGTTATTATCATTATTATCATTAAGATTATTATTACTATTATCATTATCATTATCATTATTACTATTGTTATTATCATTATCATTATAATCATTACCAACACTACTACAAAACTAGTAATAATAGTAGAGTTACTAGTAGTATTAGTAGTAGTAGTAGCAGTAACAGTAATATTAGTCCAACTGTTTATTTAAGAGCGATAATCAGATTATATTAGGACAGTCATCAGGTTTTTCTCCATCTCATTAGGTACAGATCCCTTATCTCCACAGACGATCAGAATATATGTCCTTAGCTGCTTCGTTGTTCCTCATTCATAATCAAGTGGAGGCTATTGATGTGAGGAGAAACTGGAACTTTGGTTCAGTCTTGTATACACAAGATCACTATTATACTCTGCCCTTGTCAACATTTATGTACTTAATCTTCTCAGCTTGACAAACAAAAAAATATCATAAACAGATATGGCATAATCCTCGCTTTAAAATATTCAACCTCATTATCAAAAATTTACATAGACGACTCAGCGTGTGATAAATATATTACTCTCCACAAACCTACAAGAAGATATTGTCCTCACGATAACCATACCCTTTTGACACGTGATATCCTTCCAGCACGACGGTACGATCCTTTAGCACGACGGTACGACCCAAGCCGTGCTCAAGGCTCATACCACTGTGCTAAAAAAATCAAATGAGTACATATATCGCCAGCAATACGCTTACCCATTTTCTTCGAGGAATGAAGCATTCTGATCTGGTTTAGTTCAAGTAAAAAGAATACTTCTCCCCTTAAGGGAAGGTGAACAATACGATCCCGGCTGAACAGAAGGAAGATGATCAACGGCTATTCATTTCGTTCAAGAAGAAGAACAGTCTTAATATCGCCTTGTTCAAGGCCGAAAGGTGAACGGCCTCCGTCCGACTCTTTTTTTTTTTTTTCAAACATTCCGAACCTTGAATCACTCGAAAACCAAGCCGACGAAAGCTTATCGACAGAGCATAAGTTTCCGTGAGCAGGTACTGGCCTGTGGGTGTGAATGAACTAGGTCTGTAGCGCCTGTGAACTGGGTCTACGATACCTGTGTACTGGGACTCTGGTGTATGTGCACTGGGCCTAAAAGTATAACAGTTCATGAAGACAGATAAGAAAAAAAATATCACAACCGCAGGCTTGAGCCAAGACAATAATTTTCTGAGCCACTCTGGCACACGCCCTCTACCGCCAGGGGCCAGCGGTAAGCAACCTCGTCACGTCACACTACAATACAGCGTCGAAATTGATTAACTGTAATACGTATGTACTGCACACATGATACGCCCGTGAGTTATACTCAGGTGTAACTTATTAACAGCGGCAGACATAAATTCGCCCCTGAGAATGTTGCGTTATTCATTCGACAGTTCCACATGTCATTCACACCTTTCGACCATGTTATTAGTGGCCCTGAAAATATCGTTGCTTAAAAGATGAAAAAAACTGAGTGTGTAATGTCATAATACTCTTCTTATAAACGCTTCGTACATATATTATAGTCTGTAAGACTTCGTACATATATTATGGCCTGTAAGACTTCGTACATATATTACGATCTGTAAGACTTCGTACATATATTATGATCTGTAAGACTTCGTACATATATTATGATCTGTAAGATTCTGTGAAGAACTCTTATCTCCCTCGGCAGACACTGAGACATGAACGAATCAACACAAACTAAATCTAACGCGACTTCAACTGAATTTCAATAAAGACATCATAGAAAAATCGCCGCTGTTGTGCTGTCCCTCAGACTCAGCTCCATTCCACACGTCCACATAACACATACTTGCACATACACCCACAAACGAATACACAGACTCAAACATCACAACACGATGGATTGCTTGGCCACAAAGGCAACACTGTCCCTCAGCGGGGGTCCACCCCGTACGTCCAGTGCAGGTGGGTAAGGGAGCTGGCCATCAAAAAGAAACAAACTAGTTTATTGTCACTTAACAAGCGCAAAATTACCGTCACGTGACAGCTGATGTCAGCCGTCCGGCACCAGTGAACAGCATTTTACTCGGCCCCTTACGTCAGGAGGATATAATTCACCGGTGGACCCTGCCCGAAGGCTCACGGCTCTACCCTAACGCCGAGAGCACCACACGAAGATCACGTTGGGTCCTGATCAAATTCAGGCCAAGACGTCTTCGACTCTGGGGGTTTTGAGTCTTGCTCATATTCAAGGTTAGGTTCAGCTGGGTATTATTATATTATTATATCAAGGTCTGGGTGTTAGGAAAACTTGCGGGACAAGAACAGGTTTAAGTTCTCGGTGGACTCAAACGACTGGACGGCCACTATATCGACCACCAGGTTAACTTCCACTGCCAAACCACCAGGTCTAGAACTAACAGGTCATATTCACTGAGTCAGCTCCCAGGTCACTCGCCAGTTTACTCAGCCAGGTCAGCCACAAGGAGAAGCGGGCGACAGCTCAAGACACTACTTCAAACCGCCCGCTTCAGTCACAAAAACACCCACCACAAGGATCAAGTTCAAGTCGGGGTTGAAAAAAGAAATAAGTGATGCAGGAGGAAACTTGGTTAATACAACTGGGGGAAAAATCATTACGAAAATAAGGTCAACGATGAGCAAGGGCAGGCTCATGAAACAAACAGCGAGCCTTAGGAAGGCTTCTGGAAGCCAAGAGCTAGCCTTTGACACGCTCTTGAAGCCAAAAGCCAGCTTTAGGATAACGGGACCGTACAGGCTAGAGATCTCCCTCCTTTTCCATCGCCCTTGATAAGTTAATCAGGAGTGGGGGGAGGTGTCCGAATCAGCTGTGACTGTCGGTAATGGTGGGTGTCATGTCACGGCGCAACGTTTCCACCACTTAAACCTTGAAAGGAACCAGACCTCGGCGGAGTTTATCGAACACGCTATCGATCTCACACCACCTCCTGAGCCGGGATCAACATTCCTGAAGGGTTGAGATTCACCTTCTTATGCTACCTTCTCCTCCTCCTCTGGAAGCACCGTCTTTAATTGCAGACTTCCCGCTGGTGGCGGTTGTCGTGCTCTGGGAAGATCAAATGTGGAGCCAATGCCTCTGCTGCGGAACCTCGAATTCGGGACTGAGGCTGACTCCTGTTGTAGGGTGGGTGCTTCTAGAGTCTAGTTGCTCTGTGTGTGTGTGTGTACATGTAGCACCAAACTGGACAATTACTGACCATCAAAATGGCTCGAGGGTAACGTATTTCATTACGGCAGCCTCCAGGATCAATACTGTGTAGATTAGAAAGTTGGTATTTTAAAGGCTGCGAGTCCCTGAGAGAGAAGAAAATGACTATCATAAAATAATATACAACAGCAGACAAAAATAACCGGCAGTAATCAAGAATATATACCTGGAACGCAACGTTATAAACACTTTGATTTCATGAGCCTCTCTCATAACCAGTTTCGATCGTTAAATTGAATTCAATTTCGAAAACTTAACGTCAGTACAGTGGGATGTATGATGCCTGGTCCATAACCAGTGGTTTCCGAACCCTATCATAATAAACTGAGAGGAAGTGAGCAGAGGCAAGCTCTGTCGAGCTGGGTACCCTAAACATAGGGTGTCAGGTCGGAAATCGCTGCATCTGCGCAGATTATTATTCCAACAACGCAACACATTAGCCAGTGTCAACCTACACACTCATGTTCTGACTATCCGTCGCTCCAAAATAACAAACACGCCCAGGAAAGCAACAGGGACTTTCTCAAACAGTTCACACGAACTCGCCTTCCTTCGGATCATGGACGGCGGGACCTCCTCTCTCTCTCTCTCTCTCTCTCTCTCTCTCTCTCTCTCTCTCTCTCTCTCTCTCTCTCTCTCTCTCTTGTCC
>JAUUDZ010094956.1:0-19827 GCA_032361705.1 Panulirus versicolor
ATATATACCACATGAAAATTCTAACAATACTAATCTACTACATCTAAATCTGATGCATCCTTGTATAAAACTAACACAACTTACGAATGGTTGCGCAAGTATGGAACAACATGTGCCATTATGTTGGTGAGCAAAGGTACAACTTTGTCTTTTTCTTCACTGACATATAAAACATCCAGCAATGGTGCTAGTAGCTCTGCAAGGACACTGAGGGCTGCCACACTGTAAGCTGATTCATCTGAAATTCAATGCAGGAAGAATTTCATGAGTCTTGGAATGAAGTGAGATGAGTGGGCTGAGTTTAAATTAGGTACAATGAAAAGTTTTTGTTATGAAAGTTCAGAAAGTAATGAAAGTTCCATGGATCCTAAATGGCTTTAGAATTAGGTATATGAGTTTGTCTACATGGTTAAGCAGTGTTTTTGCTTATAATGCATAAAACATTACAGCTTGTTGCATGGGTCAATAAGTGGCATAAAAGTGATGGAAAGGGGTGAATGATTTAAAAACACTTTCCTGCTAATGCTACTTGGTGATAAGATAAAACTTTCTCTACACACCATTTTCAACACAATCATTCACAGTACACCAGTGAGACATTCTTTCACTCACATTTTCTCATCATCAGTAAAACCTACACATTTCCTCACAATTTTTACAACTTACATTTGGTCTTGCTATGTTTTTCCATTTACTTATTCTATCCTTACCCACAATTACTCTTTCAGTCATTCTATCACAGTCCTCCATCTTTTATTCTGTCAAACATTAACTTTACAATGTTGTGTCTCCTGATTTCCTTATTCCTCATTCTAATCTGTTTCCCTTAACTTCATAGGCACTATCCAGAAAATCCACCTCAACTGCTTGTATTGCACTATGTACCACATACCTATTCTGGAGGTGTTATCAGAGTCTACCTGCTTGTGGTTACACCATGACTGGAAAAAATCACTTTAAAAAGGGATGCAGTTGACAAAAGAGTCAAATCTCACTGATTTACTTCTTGTTCCAAAGGAAAGCCATCATACCCCTGCTTCTGACTGCAGCACAGTTTTGAGCTGCAGGAGCCCTATAAAAGGGGTCCTGAGGTTATAAATAATGATGGAACTTACAATATTTAATCTGGGAACTTGATAACATCCTAAAATCCTCTAAACCACCTAACTCCCATTCCACTTACCATCCTGTATCACTGATGTCTTTAGCATCCAAATTCCTAAAAAGACTCAAGGAAAATATTCCATTCCCATCAGCATCACAAGGCACCCAACACATCAATCACTTCATTACTACCCTTGCCCACAAATCTCACATGGCATGTCCTAGATAGTCTAAACAGCCACAACCTCCCTCCCATGCAGTATTACAGATACTATACATCAACAAAGCATCTAACACCTCACACAATAGATACCTGACACCATCCTCCATAAAAATGACAAAAATAGTTAGCCTACTCCACAGCTTGCTGCCAAGCCATTTACATAGGATTCACTGCAAAAATCCTCAAGCTCTACAAAAGAGTTCCCCAAACAGCAGCTCTTTCTCTATCCTCTTCGATCTCTTCCTACATGACCTTCCAACATCTCCAATTGGCTGCAGTGTGAAAGTCCTTTCATATGAATAAAATCCAATCTAACCCAACTAAGTTCCAATAATAATGGGTACAACATACGATACATATATGACATTCACTCCCCACAACACAAATATCAAAACAAAGTCTACAGATAAACTAAATGCCCTTATAACACTTACTGGCACCAAATTTTGGACAGAAAACCAATCACTTAGTATCCTCCACAAACAATCCATCCACTCTTCCCAAATTACACTTCACTTGCCTGGTCATCCATCTTGTCAAAAGCCAATATAACAAAGCTGCAAACCACAAAAAAATCACTCAGAACAATCACTAAGAGCCAAAAGCATTCCACAACTCTATAATGAAACAAAAATATTCCCAATTCAATCTTATCTCAAATCCATAACCAGCTAAAAACCCCTTAGGAGAAATGAAAGTTTACCCTGTCTCACACTTCAACAATCTATAATCATACAACCTATACTATATTCTCACCAACAAATACAACACTGACAAAATATATACATACCAAAATAAACTCACAAGCACTATGCAAGTGCTTTTCTAACCCAGTCTTAAATAATACCCCAGCAGATATACATTCATCTGAAACTCTACTCACCACAAATGAATGGGTTACCCTTTCTCTGCACTCTGCACACTTACCCACATCTCCAATATTATGAACACCATTTCAACATCACAAGACCCCTCATTCCCAAGAGGCAACTTCCATGCTGTAGACAATGAACACTTACCCTCAACTGTCATGTGCTCATCCCCCATAAAGACACACACAAAGCATCACAGTAATTTTTGACCTACAGTCGTTTCCACCCAGTGAATGTGGCCTGCTTCCTGAGACCTGTGGAAGCCTCACTGAAAGGGCTTCTGAGGCCGAGAGGTAAAGGTTCCTAAATGCTACTCCCACCTTAACAAGCTGGCATTCAAAGGCAATGAACAATGGTCTCATTTCCAGTATAGTTGTCATGTACAATGTACTGTAACCAATACCAGTCAAGACCCACAGGCTATATCACAGTTTACCTTGAGCACTTAACATGTAAATGCAAATAAAGATGAACTTTAATCATTGTTTTAATCATAAGAAACAAACTACTTTAGAAAGGAGGTTGACAAGGTATCTACATACCGTATACACTCGTCTATAAGTCTACCTTGTGTATAGGTCAAACCTTGATTTCTGGCTAAGAAATCATCAATTTATGATATGACTCGTGTACAGGTTGATCCAAGATTTTGAGGGTAATGGAACAACAAATCATGGTAATAAAGCTCCATATTTTATGGCATATAAAACTTATTTCAGAAAATCCTTACTAAAAAACACTCTATGTTCTAAAAACTGTGGGTAGCTGAGCCTAAAACACTTAGCATTAAAGGCAAATTGCTTACAATTTATCATTACAGCCCTTTATACTGAAATGCAGGTAGTTTCAGTAAAAATATTGTATATTTCCATTCAAGTATTCATTCAAATCAATTAGGATAGAATACAATTGTAACAAAAGTCTTTTAAACTGAAAACAATTTGAAAGGTGATTACAGAAACATCTCTTGAACGACGAAAGAAAGTGACAGTCGACTTTTTTCATCACGATTTCATCCCACCTTCCACTATAATACATACGTCATTTCAGCAAAAATATTACATTTCTGTTAATGTATTATATCAAGCAAAGTATGAACACAATATCATTGTAATATAACAGTATTCTAACGGAAAACTATCAAAAAACAAGTAACATCTCTTGACCACTGGAAGGTTAGGCAAAGTCTTTTGTTTTCGTTATGTATTCTATCCTGTTTTACATTGAAGTAAATCACATTTCAGCAAAGCTACTATTCATTTCTGGGAATATATTCATTCATGCACAGTAAAGGTAAAATAAACTTCTGATATAAGTTTTTAACTGAAAATGATTCAAAAAACACATACCGTCTAGCTGATATGGCAGAGACCTAGTTCCAGAGGCTTTGCCTTTGCATTGGCCCTTTCTAAACAGTCTTTAATATTACCATATGCTGAAACTGTGTTTATACTTTCATTGTCTAGCTTCTTATTTTCCTGAAATATGACAAGTTTGTACATGGTACAATGTTTCAGTACTTTCAATCACTAACTGGTACATATTTCCACTGTTTACTGGCAGTAACTGGGAAATATTTTTCATGTCTGAAGCTAAAATTTGCTCCTTGCCCTTCTCATCATGCATGGATTTCAACCTAATGAAACTACTGCCCATGTATAGGTCAACCCCTAATTTCTTGCTTAAAAATCTGGTCTTATAAACTCAAACTATAAATGAATATATATAGTAATATATATGAAATAAACTGTACAATGTAACCCTAAGAAATCTGTCTGAGAGGGTCCTCATATTACACCAGGACCCCTTTTCAGGGTTCATACAGCTCTAAGGCTGCACTAAACTCACTAGCAGGGAAGGATGGACTCCTTTAAAACTATAAATCCTTTAATAGGGATATACTCTGTTTTGTCAACTGATGATAATACAACCTTGATAAAGGTGACTTTTCACTTGCAATGTTACCTCAAGCAGGTAGTCTGACAACACCAGGAAATGAGATTAATATATTAAGGAAAACAAGCATGGAGATGTCTTACTATTCACACCTTCTTTTTTCTCATTGTTTTCTGTCTTGACAGTGAGATTTCGTCTTAACCATGTGGTCTGTTCGAGTCCTGACCCAGCAATATTACTGCAGCAGTCGAGTAGTTTGCTTGACACTTCCTGCAATGAAATACATACAAATCTTGCAAGAAATTCTACTCTATAAAATAAATAAATGGTGTTTCCAAAAACTGTGAAAAATGCCATCTGGCAGTGAAGGTAGAATGGTACATGACAAGCTAAAAATATATGTAGAATATCAAAAACCTATATTTCTAAAATATGTGGTCCAAACCATTCAAGATTACTGCTAAATTGGAGCATGAGTTTCTAATAAACAACTGAAGTCAATGTTTACTGTTTTATTTTGTATATATTTCTATATTATCCCTAAAGATTAGGGAGAAAGATAACTACTCATATGGTAAGAGGCAACTAAAAGTACTTACTTACCTTCAATGGGATTTTGCTGGAAAGGCAGGGCTAATGTAATTCCTTGATATTATCATCAAGTCTAGGTATACCAAGGACAGACTTCAGCCAGACTTCAATGCAAGTTGCTTAAGTCTCCTGGAGCTGAACCAAGTAAACTTTCATATTTCTTTACTGGATGTTTGTATGTTTATCCTTGACATCGTTTTAGTATGTTCCTAGGAGTAACTCCAAATCTGATATTTCTGAACCTACACTGTTGAGAGGCTTTCAGATTTAAGGTATTAATCATGCCTTCTATATGCTCCCAAGCCTATGATGTCATGTAATGATCTTCTCTTCTCAAACTGTAAAGCCAGGAGGAGAAGAAGAAATGGCACTCATTGTCCACAGCCACCCTCTAGCTGTCGGATATAATGCATAAAAACAGAAGAACTCCCTTTCCACAGCTAAATCCCACACACATTTCTGTGGTTTCTCATTACCATTTCATATGCCTTAGTTCAGCCTAATGGTAGAAAGATATTCCCTATGTACCACATCACTCCAGTTCACTCTATCTCATGCATACCTCACACCCTCCTGCATGTGCAGGCCATGATAACTCAAAGTCCCTTTCACTCAATCCTTTCATTCTGTCCTCAATAATAAATGATAGTGGACAAATGCAAATATTCAAGATAGATACAAGGTGCAAGAATGGGCAAAATCTACAGTCTGCATTAAATTTTTAATCTAAAGAATCTAAAAATTATGTTGATCATATGCATGAACTGCAAATCAATTTCCTGGAGATTGCAATGCCAAAGTATCAAAATATTTTTGAGACTGTTGTGATTATCAGTGAAATATTCTTAACCTCAACTCTAAACTAAGGTTTCCTTTCCTACCTTAAACATTCATGTTTTTCTAGTTTCTAATAAATTGTATTTAAACTTACAATTTCAAAGATATGAAAATAAAATCACATCTGAGCCATACATCATCCTTTACCTTCGCTCTAATAATGTGCTTCAGCAAAACACGCAAAAAAGTGTGGTATTGAAGCCTGTGAGATGACACCACACATTTTATTATTTATCTTACCTGTGCAAAAATAAAACTCATTATTCATTATCATTATCATGCTTTACATAAAATAAAATTTTCTTATAATCAGAGTAGCGGTTAGCATTCCCAACGGGGACGCATTCATGGGCAAAGGTTCTAATCCTGGTTGAAGCAGTCGGTCCACAGTCAACCCATCTGTTCATCCACCCCTACGAGGTAGATCAATAAAGTGGATACCTGGTTCGGGCTAGGGGTAGTGCCAGGAATGGATGAAGGCAAGCAAGTATGAATATTATTGAGTATATATGTATATGCCTGTGTATATGTATGAATGTGTATATGTTGATATGTATATGAGCATTTATGTATGTGTGTATATGTTGATATGTATATGGGGGTTTATGTATATGTGTATATGAGTGGATGGGCCATTCTTCATCTGTCTCCTGGTGCTACCTCATTGATGCATAAGGTGGCAATCAAGTATAATATAAATAAATAAACAGCACCAGGAAAACAGACAAAAGAGGGCTACATTCATTCACACTTAATCTAGCTGTCATGTGTAATGCACCAAAACCACATCTCCCTATCCACATCCTGGCCCCACAGACCTATCCATGGTTTACCATGGAAGTTTCACATGCTTTGGTTCAGTCCAATGACAACAAGTCAACCCCAGTATACCACATCATTCCAATTCACTCTATTCCTTGCAGACCTCTCACCCTCCTGCATGTTCAGGCCACAATTGCTAATGGGATGGCCTTGATTAGGCCTCAGCAGCCTGTGCCATCTCCGTGAAAGAAAAAAATCACTGATAATTTTTTCATAATGGCAAAATCATAAATGTAAAATTATCAGCTGTTAGGTGCTTTGCAACATTGCCACTGGTTTTGGGAAAATCACCTTCTCTTGCCTCATTTTGGTTGACTTTTCAATGCTAAAAGAGACAGTGTCAATAAAATCACTCTCCACAAGTTCTGAACACAAATCATCACTCTCGAGTTGTTCAGGAACATATGCCTCTGCCTCTAAATCTAGCTAAACGCAGCTCAATTTCCTTCTAAGAAAACTCATGAAAATGTGCTGTCATTGGCATGGCTGAAGGATGACTATTTGAGGGGAGAAATTATTGCAAACTGCCACCTCAGCCACCACCGTGGATCAGTGTGCATCCCTGAAATAGAGGTATGAAACGATGTTTAAATCTATATCTAGAGGAATGAATTATCCAGTTACTTAAAACCACATAAACAGCCACCTGTACATACCTGCAGTTCCTTTATATCCTTCTTCTCTTGCAGTGGTGGAGCCCTCTGAACAAATTCATTTAGTGTAGCAAGCAGGACAAGCTGTGCTGGAGGAGAAAGTGCCAATGTTCCCTCCTTAACCATAGTCAGCAGAGGTCCCCAGCATTCACCTAACTGTGAGCCAGGATACTGTTGTACATACACATAGAACACCTGCAGTACACTTACTTCAAGGGGTAGGGTCTGCATAAAAGAAAAAAGGAGGACAGTCAGCTATGCATTAAATGAAAGATAAACCTCTCTTTCATATCAGTGAGAGAGAAAAGGAAGGAAAAAGTATATCCAGTACGTATAATACACCAAAAAGACAAAAGGATGTATAAAATTGCAAGGAAAAGGTGTGTGTGTGTGTGTAAACAGTCATCACAAATCTGACAAAAGTCAGAAATAGAATTTTTGTTGTTACTGTAATTCATGTAGTCTTCTTTCATACTATTTGCCATTTCCCGCATCAGCGAGGTAGCTTAAGAACAGAGGATTGGGCCTCTGAGGAAACATCCTCACCCGGCCCCCTTCTCTGTTCCTTCCTTTTGAAAATTAAAAAAAATATTTACCGATTTACTGTGAAAAGGGGTTTTTGAACATCCTGCAAAATGGGTCATTAAAGTTTCGATATAACTCAATAACAGTGACAAGAAGCAGTAACATTTGCCATGCCATGTGATGGTAATTTTTTATACTCTGGGACTTTAAGGAAATAGATTGAATAAACATATATCTACAAGGAGGTGAAAACATATACATGTATACGCATATACATATTCATACTTGCTTGTCTTCATCCACTCCTGGTGCCAACCCTCCCCACAGGAAACAGCATTGCTACTTCCTGCTTCAGCGAGGCAGTGCCAGGAAAACAGACAAAAAAGGCCACATCCGTTCACACTCACTCTCTAGCTGTCATGTGTAATGCACCAAAAGCACAGCTTCCTATTCACATTAAGGCCCAACAGACCTTTCCATAGTTTACCCCAGACATTTCACAGGCCCTGGTTCAGTCCACTGACAACATGTCGACCCTGGTATACCACATCATTCCAATCCACTCTATTCCTTGCACACCTCTCACCCTCCTGTATGTTCAGGCCCTAATCGCTTAAAATTTCTTCCACTCCATCTTTCCAACTCCAATTTGGTCTTCCAATTCTCAGTGATCCCTCCACCTCTAACACATATATCCTCATTGTCAATCTTTCCTCACTCATTCTATCTATTATATATGGTAGCTAAACAGCCAACACATGAAAAAAAGTGACTTTTCATACTATCATCTATTCTAAGAGAAGTTCATTGACGGCTAAATTACCTGCTTTGCGCCTTCAACTATTGGAGGTTGTTTGACCACCTGCTTCACTGTTGCCACTAGTGTATGCAAAGGTAACACACGCAGTAATGACATCATCTCTACCAACGCCAGTTGCTGTGGACACCCACTCCACAGTAAACCACCAATTCCACTTTGCTTGTTATGAATATCAGTGGTGGCATTCCTATTCTTAGCATTCATGGCTTCTGATGCAGCAATGCCAATACCCTGAAAAATTACTGATTGGGTGACAAGAGAACAAAATGTAAACACTGCCTCTCAAACATTAAAGAAAATTATCTTATTCTTACAAAACGCTGGACACCACCAAAGATGGGCAGTAATGTATCTGACATTACTCAAATATGTGTTTAAATACCAGCTATTTATTTCTTCTATTTTCATTCTTTTTTTTAAATAAAAATAAATACATAATATATATTTTTTTCATACTATTTGCCATTTCCCGCGTTAGCGAGGTAGCGTTAAGAACAGAGGACTGGGCCTTTGAGGGAAATCCTCACTTGGCACCCTTCTCTGTTCCTTCTTTTGGAAAATCAAAAACGAGAGGGGAGGATTTCCACGGGGAAAATGAAAATGAGTCCCTGTGGACTCATAGGAATATACTTGAACACGCACAAAATTGTGATCCCTTCCAATATACATTTCTTTTCTTTCTTTCATACTATTCACCATTTCCCGCATTAGCAAGGTAGCTAATTTGATAACTTTGATATCATTTAGATTTACTCTGAACTTTTTCCTTCACATATTCTCCCAAACTCAGAAACCAGTTCTGATGAGTGCTGAGGTAAATATTAACTAAGGAGGAAAATGGATGTGTTGAAAGAATACACCAAGAACCAAGAGAAGTTACCAAAGTTTAGGAAATAGCAGATACAAGGAAAACAAACAGACTGTAAAGATTTCTGGTCATGGGTGTAGTAACCTAATATACAGTAATACAGGTCTTTCTTGAACAACCCTGCTAAGCATTATTAAACAGAATACTAGAAACACTCATGCAGTAATAATCTGGTGATGCATATATATACGTACATACAACTGCTACAATTCACTTACAGAAAAATTCGATGAATCACATAAAAAAGCTATGTATCAATAATAGAAACAAAATCTAAGTAATCCTTTATTCTCACCTGCCATACAACACTGACAGCTGCTAGCAGATGTGGTGTCTGATGGTGGCATATGGGTGATAGCAATTCTACTACATGCTGTCTAACTCCTCGTCTGCTGCCAAGTACAAAGGGTGACTCTTGATCATCTCCTGTTGCAGCCCAAAGAGAAAGTAAGGAGGAAATGATTCGAGGTAAGTGGCACAGAAGAGTGTGACGGGCACGAGCAGGTGGGTCCAATCCACTGTTATCAACAGGTGCATCCATTATTTCCCCTACAGGAGAGAAGACATGTAACAGATTGTATAGGATCTGACCAGCAGTTTGACTTGTAGGAGAGATGGCCGATGCTGTGACAGATGAAGTTGATCCAAATGCTGGTGACTGTGCTGGGTCTAAAAGACAGTAATGAACAGTCATTGTAAGGGCCTGCAGAAGGGTGAGTGTATAATCTGGAGGGGCCTGTGGAGGAGGAGCACCAGGAAAGTAGTAATGGGCCACATACTCCAACAATTCACACAGAAGATAAGTCACGCGTAAGCTGTTGTTAGGCAGAGAAGGGCCCATGTGAGGTAAGGCAGCTGTGAACAAATGTAACCATGATCCATGAAGATGACGTAAATGATGCTGATTCAATGCTACAGTTAATACCTCCATAAACATGGGTTGTGCTGGAATGGGTTGTCCAGGCTGATACTTCGTTGCACTAAATCCTGAATATTTCATACTAACACTAGGAGGATCTCGGACCATTCCACCCTCAGGCCGGTCAGTTGCCAAGGTATCCTCAAGGCGGATTAATGCAAGTGTAAGGTCAATAATCCGAGCCAAATAAGTTTCCTGACGTGGAATGGTGCCAGATTGACTTGGCATTCCACAATTATATTCCAAGACTTCCTCTGTGAAGGTTCGAACCTCCTCGTTAAGAGGACCTTTTTGGTCTGAAGATACTGTTGCTCCGGTTCCAGTCATAGCATGTACTGTGGAAAGTAAACAATGCAGCACACATTTTTGCACTTTGCACTTACTCAGTAAGTCAGTGATATATGGTGTGAAACCACGAGGGGAATCAGTTACAAGGGGTGACAGGTGAGTAAAGACGAGACTGAGAACTTCTGCTGATGCTATTTGAACTTCCAAGTTGTCTTGCAAATGCTCATCTCTTAATCGTAAGTGTGGTAAGCAAGGGTAGTATGAACGCAGGTAATAAAGGCACACTGTGATCACTACCTGAAGATACATGGTAGAACGAAACTGACTCACCATATCTGTCACATTTCCACCATCAAAGCCATCCCCAAAAACAGATCGGCGATGTCTTGCTAGTAATATCATTAATGGTGATACTGACTGTAATGTGCTTATACTAGTTGATGCAAGAGCCAACAGAGAATTTTTAGGCTGTACTTCAATGATATTTCTGATTAAAGATAACCCATTTAGGTACTGGCCACTGTCAACAACCTGTACATACAGAAGCATATGAGAATGAAATGGATGCCTAGTTAATTCTGGGACAATACCGTCACTTACCACAGACTGAGATAATGTGTCATGCTCACTAGATCCATCACTTTCAAGATCTCTATAACATGAGTTTACAACATTATCTATTATATCTTCCAAAATACTCTGAATCATCTGAGATGATGTCCATTCCTCTTCCTCTCCATCCTCTTCATCAAACCCAGTGGATAATGAAACTTTCTTTATCTCAGTTTGTGTAGGTGCTGAAGATTTCTGATAACTTCCATTTTGTATTCGTACTGCATTAGAAAGATTCAGTGGTTTGTTCATTTTTGCAAGATCTTCCATATCTATCCATGGATGCTGCATGAATGGGTTTACCATGAGAGAGATAGAAGATTGCAGTTGTGGCTGTTCATGACTGGAAGGCAACTCAAACTCAGTAAAATTAGCATGATGAGTAACAACTCTCTTATAGTCCTTCGAAATAGAACTGAAGGCTAATATGTGTTTGGTTGGTGCAGATACCTGTCGTCCTTTACCCTGAGGCTGTCTCCCTTCCTTGCTCACGTGATACATGACCTCTCCACCTTCAGAACTGATGGCATATATCTGAGATTCTTCTGTGACACATTTACTTCCCTGGCACTGCTGAGTAGGAGGCAATTTCTCAATATTAACATGCTGTACACTAACTCTTCGAGTGTGGGGATGAAGCAGTAGCACGAGAATAGGATCCATCAATCGTGCAGTATCACTACGTTGCAAAGTAGTAGCTAACCATGCGTGGGCAAGGCTGCGCTCCGTTCCACTATCTCCACGTAGACGTTCCACCATTAAGAACAAGCATCTGTAAAACATACAACTGACTGTCAGCTACACCAGTAGCATTAAAATCCTCAAGAGTTCTTAATGGACATGTTATAATTACTCATATATCTAAATGCCTTCTCCTGCTGTAAAGCATGATGACTAACAAATATTCTGTCTTCAATCATGTCTCTACTGCATTTTTACAGATTCTTTTAATAAGAGAACTTTCTCAAACGATCTTTCTCTCACTCAGTCTTTACACTTTACATTCAATCTTTCTCTATGCTTTTCCATGTAACTCAGATTTATACAATCATTGAGGCAATATGTCTTTACTATTCACATTTATACATCACCTATGATTGCTTCAATTTTTGTTTCATTAACCATTCTCTTCATTATAGTGTATTTCCTTTTCATATTCTAAATACTAAGTTGAATAATCTCTTACAACACATCTGCATTTCTGATGAATCAACTCAGCTAATGCACTTAACTAACTGTTCTACCGTTAAAAACCTATATTTTACAACACACAATACAGTGGGCTGCACAACTCCAATGAAACCTTAGACCTGATAGATAGAAAAAAATTTCATTTGACTCCTAAAAAGTCCAATCACATCAGGACCTGGGGACGGTTGGTTAACAGAAGAATCTAGATAACAGAAAGGACTCCAGTTAAAATAGCAAGATGTTTTAGCAGCATGTACTCAGAAAGATACAACAGTAACTCTTTTGTTCTACATACATTATCTACAGGAGGTGGAGTGTATCACTGTCCAAATGGAAAAAGGGTAAGGGTAGATGCTATAGGGGCACAATTAGTGTCATCTATATTATCATAAGAATTGCGATGTATTAGTACTTCTTATAGTACTGGAGAAAAATCTATTCTCTTAGAGTGATTTTTGAATGAGAGGACACTGGAGTAGTTGGAGGTATCTGAGATCTTGTACTATTTTCAACTGAGGTAAGCTGCTTTTGGTAGGATTTCTGAAGACTTAGGCCACAGATTATAGATTGTATTGACCAGTGACATCTTATGTAGTATATTCCTTTAATTCCATAAACTTTATCACAATTTCAAACTTTATCACAATTTCAAAGGCTTCAGCTTTTTCCCCAAGATATTTTAGGTTCCTCTTCTTCCTCTGAATCCTTTCCAGCACCATTTTCTAAAGTGTATTTTGGATATATCAATAAAAACTGCTAAAAGTCATCACTTTCAACTGGATAACTGGACTCTCTGGATAACAGGAGACTGGATATCATGTTCTTTACTGTACGACTAATTTCACAATCACCCTAATAAATCAGTTTCCACTGCATATTCCTCACAAATTCATGCACTATTTCAGCCAGAATCTTAAATGTGTGGGCAGTCAACTTCTGGATGTTTTCAGACTACAGATATCTGAACTGAAAATTCCTACTTAAGGCTGGAAAGCAGTAATTCTAGGCTTTCCTCTCAGTTTGGTCAGACCTAGATACATTAAAAAAGAGAAATAACATGAATTACCTATCAAACCCAGGACGTTTTCCAGATAGACCAGATGACAGAGTCCGGGACACTTGCCAAAGAGTTATCCATTGCTGCATAGCTGTGCTGTCATACTCTGTATGTATACCTTCATGACTCCATAACACTCCACTCTGTGGATTTACAGAAATTACCATATTGTAGTGGGGACAAATATATATATCATTATCATACAACCACACAACCCTGTAATATGGCTCCTGCAGCTTTACGCCACATTCTAAGCAGGAGCTCGTAAATGAAAGAGTCCTTTGAGGTGAGAAGATTCTCAACAAGTGTATACTCCTATCCATCCACTGACAATAATATGACCTCACTAGAGGTGAATTATAACAACATAACTTCCTGCAGGTGAAACCAGTAACACCAATATATGCAAGTACCTATATACATGCATGAGTATACATCCATCTATCTATCTATCTTCATCTCTGATGCCCATTCCCTCCAGAAACTCCCATCAAGTGGGTGGCCATGAGAGAAAAATTCTCCACTTAACCCTGTCCTTACAAGCCTTCCTCACATTAGTCATTACATGCATTCTTCCACCATTTCTCTCCTTCCAGTACTCTTCCACTTTACATTCATATGTATATAATTTATTTTGCCAGATATATGTGTTATCACATTAGGTATTAGATAGGGTACAAGAGAACAAATGGGAGCATCAGTGAGGGGAGTAGATGGGGAAGTGGTGACAGGCAAAGAAGAGGCAGAGAGGAGATGAATGTTTTGAAGGACTTTCGTATGTGTTACATGATATGGTGGCAGATGTTGGGTGTTTCAGGTGTGAAAGTATGTGGAGTTAGAGTGCCACAGCAAGTGATATGGTGAAAAGAGAAGAGATAGTGAAAGAACTGTTTAAGATGAAGTGTGGCAATGCAGCAAAAGTGGATGGGATTGTGGCTGAATCTCTGAATAAAGGGGTAGACAAAGCTGCTGACTGGCCAGACAAGATTCAATGTACATTGTCCATAAAAAACACTGTACACTCCCCCATATATTCTCAATATATGGTTAAGGTTATTGTAGGTAAAAGCATACGATGCACTCTGGGTGAAATCATCATGCATCTAGTCACTGAGACTAGTGTTTCTAATGGTGTGAGTACCAGTCCCTGCCTCAGTGTGCCTCAGGCTATCTAAATTGGAAGGATGTTCCTGGTTGCCACTTCACTTTGAGATTTTCACTTCCTCCATCTATGCTTCAAGATGGTTGGCTCTTACCTTTCTATGGAGGTTAAAGCCCAAATTCTTGATTGGAGGCAAGAAAATAAGGATACATATGGACCTAGACTACTTCAGAAACCTTGGCAATTCCATGCCCAAACATCTGCAGATGGTAAGAAAGGCCAAAGAAATGAGAAAGTACTAAAATGTATGTCTGACTTCATCTTTAAAAATGGATGGGAAGGCAGACAAGGTTTCTGTGTAAACTGTATGTATGGCTAAAGGAAAGGTGCCTGAGAACTGTGAAATGCCTGTATGGTGCCATTATATTAAGGGTATGAGGACAAAAGTAAACGCTAAAATTATAGAGATATAAGACTCTTAAACATACATAGTAAATTGTAAGGAAAAGTGGTGAATAACAGGGTGGTGGCATGCACAATGTGGAGGAGCAATGTGGCTTTAGAAGCAGTGAAGGATGTGTGAACTAGGTGTCTGTTTTAAAGAATAGTGTAGAAAAACTGAGAGAAAGAGAGGAATGAGAGGAACTTGTAGGAGGAATTCGTGGATCTGGAGAAGGCCTTGTGGAAGGTCCAATAAATACATGGTGTGAGAGGAAAGCTATAAGGTGTGAGGAGATTTCATTAAGAAAGGAATGTGTGTGTGCAAGTAGGAATGGAGGAGGATTGATTTTTCCAAGTATTTCTCACACACATTTTTCAAAGCAAACACCTGATCCTGATACATGTGATAGCTAGAGAATGAGTGTGAGCAAATGTGGCCTTTTTTCATCTGTTTCCTGGTGCTACCTCATTGATACAGATGGTGGCGATGCTGTTTCCTTTGGGGCAGGGTGGTGCTGGGAATAAATGAGGACGAGCAAGTATGAATATGTATATGAGTATAAATGTATATGTATGAGCAAGTATGAATATGTATGTATGAATATGTATGTGCATGAATGTGTAGGTATATGTGTATATGTATACACATGTATATGAATAAAGTGAATTGGAATGGTGTGTTATACTAGGGTCAACGATGTGCTGTCAATGGACTGAACAAGGGCATGTGAAATGCCTGGAGTAAACCAAGGAAAGGCCTGTGGGGCCTGTATGTAGATAGGGAGTTGTGGTTTCAGTGCATTATTATCATTATCATACTTGATCACCATTTCCCGAATTAGCGAGGTATATAACTGCTTATAAGAAAAATATAATTCTGGGATCTACAGCACAACAAGGACAATAGCACATCTTTTCATAAATACCTTTTCTCTTGTAGTAATGATCTGTTGTGGACGAGTCAGTGTGAGAAGGATCTCCCTCTCAACAACTGAAATGGATGGCTGTGGTGGGGCAGATGTCAGGGTAGCACTGGGTCCATGAGGCAATGTCAGATTGTGCAACTGGAGCAGCAGTTCTGTGCTAGCTACATGGAAATGACTTGTACCAGGTCCTAGGTAACTCCAAAGTTGACGTGCCATATGCTTAAAATAGAGGTAAGAGATAAAACACCAGATCAAGATGTATAATGAGGAAATGTATAGTTTACAATCATCTCTACATAACAGTTATTCAATACTCAATTCTGGAATCATATCCAGTTTTCTCAGTCTTTGACATGGATGAAAGACTCAGACATGGACTAGAGCATAACTGATTTGATGAGAGAGGGTACAGAGGGTAGCTGTTTAGTGTTTGTTGAGTCATTACTATGTGTATGAGTACCGTCAATGTCGTGTTTGCTGGGGAAGTGGAATCTGTGATATGACTTATGTCACAGTGCTGAGGTTGGATTGTGAAATTATTTTCATGTGAAAAGACACACATTGTAGTCTACAATATGTGATGGTAGATCAAGAGGGAAAACTAAAGATGGCAAAGAACTGCTTCTTGGGAAACCTAATGTATAATTTGAGTATCTTTATTCATTTATCATCTTATAAATTAACATCATAATTACAGACCTGGAGCCAGAGAAAGTTCCTCAGCTTCATATACACAGGGAATGCCAGGGGGATGAGTTTATCGTGTAACTTCATTTTCTTGTGACTGTGCAATGCTAGAAAACTGGCAGATCTAAACTGGATAATTCCTCTTTTAACCTTCTGAATGCAATACTTAAAGTGCAAATTCAGAATTTGGACTCCTTTGAACTCTGTTAGGAATTGAAAGATGTCCAGAAAAGAAACACTGTTCACTGAGTTTCAGAATTCATAAAGTTAGATTTGTGCTGCAATGATTGTTATGGAACCTACATGATTTATGGTAAGAAGGGGTTAACACAGTAAGTGATTTTATTCTTTTGTTTACCTTGAATAACTGTAATCTAAAGTCAGCATGGGAACACAAAATATCTAGGCATTTATAGTAATTAATACAAAAGAACTACAAATATTGGAAAGTATGAAAACAACATACCTGATATACCATTGTATGGTACAACAAGATGTGAGTATGTGTTGGGAGAAGCAGAGGCGTAATGTTGACTGTCACCACTCCAGCATCAGCTCCTCTCTCTAGTGCTGATTCATACTGCCACACTGATAGCTCTGACTGAGCTAACATTACAAGCTCTAACAAGGTAGATATGGAGGCCAGAGTAAATTCTGGAGACACTTGGCTTCCACAAATAACACATGCTAATAAGCCAATGAGCCACTGAGGGATACTGATACTTGGTCGAATGAGGGTTAATCCTGGTGTTGTTGGAAGAGATGAGAGATCAACAAGGATGCTACATGATACCTTAAAAACTTCAAGCTGTTCACCTGCTTGTGGATTTAACTTAAATGCAGTCATAATATCAATATCTTCATCCTTGATCTGTGAATGAATGGGTGAACTTGAATGTGAAAACATAAGATGATTTCTTTGCCTAGCTGATGCCCTCAGTGTTGTAGGAGACCCTTTTGACCCCTTTTTTGCCTCACAACAGTGCAAACACTCTTTTAACAAATACTTTAATTCCGACAGACTATCAATTCCCAGCATTTCAGATCTATACAGCATACTTTGAAAGTCTGCAAGTGATGAATTACAAGATATCAAAATTTTTTGAATAAATTCAAGAAAAAATTTTTCAAACATTTTTACATAACTATGTATGGGGGAAGAACCAAGATGGTTTGGGCTCTGAGGAGCACTTTCATACTCATCCTCACTTGCTTCTTGGGATACCTGTAGCTGACATAGATCATGACAGTGCACAGTCACATCTCCCATTTCTACTCCTGAATCGGTAGGAACTTCATATTCTGTGATTAATTCAGCTTCAGTCCTATCATCCATTTCTTTCATTTCATGGAGTTCAAATAAATCTACCATTACATCTGGCTTTACAGTATACGAATCATCTTTTAAAACGTCGTCATTTTCAGAAACAATATCTTCACTATTTCTAACATTACTCTTAATTTCTGTTCCAGATTTCTGGGGATCTTCTGTTGACAATTTAGAAATATTAGATATGAATGAGGTTTCTGCCTCCTCATCAACTAAATCATCACTAATAATATTACTTTCACCAGTTACTGATGTACATGAGCTATGCTCAACAGTTTTGTTTTCCTCACTCAGGCTCATATCTTCCTCACTTGCCTCAATGCCAATCTGAACAATACCACAATCAGTTGGAGGGCTCTCCCGTGCTGCAGATTCTGGAACAACTGGAGGGCGTGTAACTGTTGAGACTTGAGAAAGAGCATGGAGCTGTAAGGAGGCAAAAGTACCAATACTTGCTCTTGAATCTGGCCGAGAAAGAGAAGCTGCTGGTGGGAGTGTAACCGAAGGAATAAGTTTATGCAATGTGGCTTGACAAAGTGACAATCCAACTGATAGTTCATGTGCAGTTAAGACTGTGAGGTGCTCAGTGAGAAGGGCAGTTACTGAAGACAGCACCTCAGGTAACCGAGAAGCCTGAGTCTGCTGCTGTGTGTCTAAAGGAAGTGATGTAAGCAAATGTTGCATCAGAGTACACACTTCACACACACTCATCCTTGGGCTTCCAACATCTTCCACCAATACAAAATGACCATCTTCATTATTTTTCTTCTTTTCATCCATACTGCTTCCAGAGGATGATTTAAGCAGACAAGCCTGACTCAGACGACCTGTGAGATGCATCCATGGATATGAAGGCTGTAAAGCACTGAAAACTAGGGTAGCTGTTTTAGTTATTTCATGGTACCCCCGGTTACCCTCAATAGGATGTTTGGTGCCATCTGGAGATAATGGTGGCAATGGGGGATTCTGCTTATCAACAGTGCTTTGACGTCTACTGCTAGATTCTGCTGGTGTTTCACTAGCTATTTGTAGAACTTGACATGTGTGATACAAGCATCTGAAATAAAAATAACTGAATAAGTTTACATGAAAAAAAAATCATATTCTCAACATAAATGAACAATGCTTATCTAACAGGTAAATATATTAGTATTGCAATAAATCTAATGAAAAGGATCTCCTAATTTTCAAAAATCTTGGTTGCCATTCAGTGACAGTAACACTTACCAATATGAACATGAAGTGAACTTTTCATTCTTTTAACCAAGGCCCCTAAATATAACTTCCTTTCTTTCTTAAGAACTTTTCACTGTGTATTCAGCTACTATGTAGAATAATATTTTTTGAGTATAAATAATCTATCTTATAGTCAGCATAATTTCTATGTATTCATCTAAATATTCTTTAATCCTGTGCATGCTACTCCAGTGTAAGGTATGCCCTATATTTGGAAAAGCCATCTTAGCTAATATTGGCCACTGCCATCTGCTGCCTCCCACTACAGTCACTGTCCAAGGTCAGAATACTCACCACACTTGCTGCCTCACACATACAATAAAGAAGACTATGGGGTCAATCTTTAAGTTAGTTAGGAATTGTAGCAAAAAATCGATATCCTTATAAAAGAGGTAAATCTGTTATAGTGAGTCACAGCAAAAATCATATTTCAACAAGAAAAAGCAATCTCCTGTACATGATGTGCAAAAAGTTTCCATTGAAAAGTATTTTTCCCAACTCTAACTTATGAATGTAAAACCAAAGCACATAAAGGTCAGAACAGGTAAAACATAAGTACAAAAGAACCTGATAATTTGTGAAGTATAGCTGGCATTATGAAAGTAAAGAATGAAAGAGTGAGAAGGATATTGCATATGGTATGAATCAAAATAAAAAAGGTGCAGAGATAAAAGACTTTTAGGATGGTCTGGTCATGTAAAACATTCGTTGGCAGATGACAGGTTGTCACAGAAGATATCATACAGTAGCACAGTTGAAGGTATATGGAGATGATGGAGATCTCTAATAAAATCAAGAAGCAGATAGGAATGATTAGGCTGGCATTG
>JAUUDZ010095065.1:0-19822 GCA_032361705.1 Panulirus versicolor
ATGAGCACTCCCCGCGTGACTCCTTCTGTTTCCCCTTTTAGAAAGTTAAAATACAAGGAGGGGAGGATTTCCAGCCATTCTACCATTCCTTGTACACTAAGACTCTGAGAACCTCGCCTTTTCGTAGCATTACAATTTGAACACTGTTTTCCAATTCCTGAAATTATACATCATCGTGTTTCTTCCTAATAATCAATACATTAATACTTGCTATCCCTATTCATTTATTCATTACGTTAGCTATACGCTGCACCCGACTTACGAGTAATTTTTAAAATCCTTAAGAAATTACAGTTCAATATTGTATCACTTTGATAATATACGTTATGGAGGGTTAGGAGAAATTTAGGTGTATCACAGATGCCAGAATTCACCTATTTGTTTTTCTAAGTTCTCACAAGGCATCTTTAGAAAAGTCAGTCTTAAGAAATTATTATTAACTATTACTGTCATGAAGGTTCGTTATATTCCATGGAGTGATCAGGCAATTAGACATCTGTTTGAGAATCTGGGTCAGAGGTGATTCTGTTGTTCTGAAACTTGACTAGTTATGTGGTGTATATAGTTACTAAACAAACAATCAGTTGGGTTGTGAGATTTTACTCAATTTATTGAGTATAATTAGAATAAAGCCCTATTACCCAATTTACTGCAATGTATTTAAGATGCCTGGAGAAACTGACGCCTTCTCCTGACTTTGTTAGGGTCGAACGACTGATTCGACCTGGAATCATAACGTCACTGTTGATTAACCACATTGTCAATGAAGCTGTATACTATCAATCTGTATTAATTTATTGCAATGGTGTCTTCCCCCTGGTAAAACAATGGTAGTCTTTCATATGAAGTTAGAATACTTGAAATGATAACAACACAAAAAACACTCTCAATGGTTGTAAATATTAACTTGAAACGATAACAACACCAAAAACACTTCCAATGGTTGTAAAATGTGTAAGGTCGTTTAAGGAGCTGATATCAAATTGATTTTCCACCAACATTGTTTGTTGGGAATTGTTGTTCGCCAACAATAATGTGTGTTACCATCTTTTCATGAGCTCCTCCGCTCCACATGTGCTCCACACAGTTGTGCGTTCGCATGTCAACAAGTACTGAGGAAGCTTTGAAGCCCGTGAAGACAGACACCACATAACATTTTAGAGAAAATAGAAAATTAACACTTAAAGTAGTGATAAGAAGTATATAATCTTGACGTAAACTTCCAGAAGAATAGGAGGAGAGGATAAACATGGAGAATGTAAAACCTGAAGTGTTGTCGGGAACAGGAGAAACCAGCCACGAGGATGTTCCTCCTGGAATGGCACCAAAGATGTTGAACTTATTGAAAGTCGTTGATAAACTAGAGAGAGACCTCAAACCACTGATTTCTCGACAGTACTATGAAGTTTTGAATAAAGTAAGTCATGTGAAGGCACCATAACAGTAAATTTCAAGTTTAAGAGCACATTGGGACTAAACTTTAGAGTATCAGTGATTTTGTTTTGCAATGATTGTACAGCATGGAAATTATAATGAGATTGGTAAAGAGTGATTTAGATAATTTTTCCTACCACATAAAAATAACTCGATGGGGGAGGGCAATGAAGATTAGGGAAAATATAGAAATAATGGCAACTAACCAGTTTAGATCCACGCCAGTGATTGCACTGGATGCTGTAATTTTGTCTCTTGAAGGTAGTGTAGTATTTAGATAAAAAAAACCGTAGAACACGAATTGTACAATTTTGTTTTATTCTACAATACTAGAAAAGGCAATACAATGGGGGCTAAGATTATTAAGGAATATATAGTTTCATCCATTGTAGATATTGGTGAAATTTCATAGATATTACAGTAAGCTATGAAAACGTCATTAAATTTTTTTGCCAATCATTAGTTACCATATTTTTTTGTTTTTTGGAAACTGTTTGATTGATATTGTCACCATTATTTGGCATTGTTGATATACTTGTACACACAAATGGATTCCATCACGTAACAATTGATTGTGTGATGTCATGCAGCAGAAAGTTTATTTTGACCTTGATATGTACTAGAATTTTAAGAAAATCTTGGCCACTAAGGTTAATGAGGTGAGGGATTTTCATAAATGCTGTTGGTCTTCATTAAATTTCATTATTATAGGTAATATATATGTACAATTGCTGCATGATACTGCAAGGTCAAGTATACGATTGAATCTTCGGGTCTTTGGAAATGTAAATAGGTCCCTGCAACATATTGTAACTGCTGACTGCAACAGTTACACATTTTTCAGATAATAAGGAAAATATGATATATATTAAATGCAAGGGGAGGTTAAACAGCACGTTCATAACTTTCTTGATTTTTACAAGTGTATTATTTGGCAGAGTTCCAGTTACAGAACACCATGGAAATAACGTATGGATTTGACAGCAATACATATCATTTGGTTTCTTATACTTAGTAATTGTGTTTTGCTTGGGGAAACATGATATATATTATTACATTTTTTCATGCAATTATAAATGTGACAGTGAGGAGGGGTATGATAACTGGATAATTCCGGGTAAAAGTAAGTGACACGTATAGAGATCAACAGAGCCTATACAAATCTAAAGTAACTTTCCTTGGCAACATTACAATGCAAGGGGAGGTTAAACATCACATTCATAATTTTCTTGATTTTTACAAGTTTATTATTTGGCAGAGTTCCAGTTACGGAACACCACGGAAATAACGCATGGATTTGACAGCAATACATATCATTTGGTTTCTTATACATAGTAATTGTGTTTTGCCTGGGGAAACATACATTATTACATTTTTTCATGCAATTATAAATGTGATAGTGAGGAGGGCTATGATAACTGGATAATTCCAGGTAAAAGTAAGTGACACGTATAGAGATCAACAGAGCCTATACAAACCTAAAGTAACTTTCCTTGGCAACAGTAATGTTCATAATTTGTTTTTGTTTTTGTTTTTTTAAATATATGCATGTTATGGTGTCATTTATAATCATTGGTTTGGGGGTTTGTTCGCTGACTGTGTTTAGTTCCTTGACCTGTGTAATGCAAGGAAGATTATATTATTATAGCATTGAAAACTGAGGTATATCCTAGCCTTTTGGCTGATGATCAGTGTGGCATCCATAAAGCGAGATCCATTGATGATGTTCTTTCCTGTCATACTAATGCCTGGTCATCATCCCTGAGAGATTTTTAGGAATCCTTTGTAGTCACAGTTGATATATCCAAAGCCTCTGACAGTGAGATATCAGGGTCTCATCTCTAGGCTCCTCTCTTTTTGCTTGACTCCCTCACTTTCCTCTCTCATTTCTAGCTTCTTCTCTAGTTGTTTTATCTCGGTGTTTGTTGATGGATCAGCCTTTCCTCCCTTTTCCATCAATAGCAGTGTCCCACAAGGTTCTGTCCTGTCTCTTACAATGAAAAACAATGATACTCTGTATGGCATTTTCAGTGAAAAATGTGACTTAAGTTCAGCAGGAGCTGTTGCAGAAGTGCTGCCACATTGATTTGCAAAGAAATGATGAGATAAAAACAGTCTAATCAATTAACATCTAACCCCTAATCCCTAACCTACCTCAATGCTACCCAGAGATGAATGATGATTTGAATGTATTGAATGAGATATATGGGAAATGGCTGGCCATATTTCAGTTTGCTTGCTCTCTTTCAACACTGCCACTGGCCTTTGACAAATTTGATTGAAAATTCAGCCATTATGTTTTTCAATTTGTAATGTAGTTGAAAATTACAAATTCAAATGGAGTGGTCACATCCACCATTTTTCTTTACATTTCCTCAGCCAATGATGAGCATTATATGTAGCGTGGTCTAAGCCAGCCATCACTTAGCTTCTCGTGCTTTTTCATTTTAGACATATGCATGAAGCCTCATTCTATTACTTCAATGATCATTCTAAAGAATGTTTGTGAAATATCTATACCCAAAATGTCTGGAAAAAGGTTTGCAAGTGACAGTGCTGAAAATACACCGAAGGTGATGAGTAAATGTATCATTTTAAGATGAATCTGGTACTCACAGGTAAGAGACAATGCTGACAGAAATATATCACCACATCACATATGTTATAGTGACCCCATTGAAGGCTGGTTCGATGAAATCTCTTTCCCCAGGAACACATCTTGAGTGTGCTTCGGGATATTCCTAAATTGTATTTTCTTCCATTTTGTCTAATTTATTCAGCTTAATTAGGAGTCCCAGTATTTTTTGTACAATCATTTGGTTGGTCAGAGTTCTTTGATGGTTCTAGGGCTGCAGCCCCATGTGCCGCATGGCTAATCCCTCCATGAGTAATAGTGCTAATTGGACTCGTGTAAAACAATTATTTTTTTTATTTTCTTGAAGAAGATTTCAGAATACAATGAATTCAGAACTGTCACACTCAGAATTTATTTTTCTTGTGTCATATATTTTGAAAAGGCTTTCATTTTTGTTTAACATTCATGTAATAATTTTTTCAGGAAAATTACTAGGTCATTGATCGCAGTGTTCTGATATTTTAGTTACGTAGGAACTGATTGGAAATATGGTCTCAATATCATTCTCATATTATAGAAATGCCAAATTAATTATTTCTTTTTTGAATTTCAGCTATTACCACTTGAGCGAGCTAAGATTGGCTTGATGGAGATCTACACCATCAATTCTTTATTTTGGGGTAAGTGTTAAATCACTAAGGAATGCTGGTGACATTATTTTTCACCACCATTATTACTGCAAATGCTGTACTGCATCTGTCAATGCAATTTACAATGAGTAACAAAAGTTTCAATAATTTCAATAATGACCATTAGTAATAAAGAAATTACTTTTACAATTACCTTCATGCTGTACTGCAAGTTCAGTCAGTACAACTTACAGTAACAAAATGATGAAGATGAATGCATAGTGAAGTTTATAGCAGGAAATATTTGAGATTGTCAGAGAGTGTAAGGTTAATTATCGGGTGCAGGCAGTCAGAAATTCAGGACAACTTTACTGGTGTATTGGTTAGTGTTCCTGACCATGAGTCATGCATGATCATGCCTTGGTTCAAATCCTAGGTACAGCTGTTGGCCAACAGCCAACCCAGCTGTTCGTCATTATTCAGGGCAGGTTGATAAATGGGTAACTGGGTTAGGGTAGGGTATATATATATATATATATATATTTATTTATTTTGCTTTGTCGCTGTCTCCCGCGTTAGCGATGTAGCGCAAGGAATATGTGTGGAAAAAACAAGGACTTGACAAGTGCCTCCCAGTGATCAATTACTAATCACAAATTTCCTTACATAACAGTCCAACATTCTTTGGACAGCTGTCTTATAAAATGCCATTTTAGTCCAATACTTGATAATCAGATATACAAATCCAGCTTGTTGCCGAACTCCGCCAGCTCAAGGTTTACATCGTGGGTGAAAGGTTATTTTGGCGAGGCTGTATCATTGGGAGACAGTCTCATGAAAGAACTTTCCATTTCAAAGGATATAATACCATGACCCGGGAAATAGCACAGCTTTGTCCTGCAGGAGTCTTTAAATAGGCCCAGATCGCCCAGTGTAACACCAAGACTTTCGTAGAAACAGGTTCTGGGGTAATTAAGAATAAACTGCTTAGCAAGGTCAGTTATTGTCGTTGATAGGTTCTTGAAAAGGAAGACATTACGTGAAACAAAGCATTGTAAAACCGATTTTACCATAGAACCAATGATACAAGCATGTACAATGTTCCTTCACTGTATTTTTGGTCAATATTCTCACACAAATACTAAATACCAAAAACATAACTTATGAATGTTAATAAGTATATACTATAGATACAAGGAAGATTAATAAACACAAATCAGGTAAATACTTACTCGTTGGTTGATGTAGTAGAGTGCGAGGAATGATGTGGTGGGGTGGTTGGTATGAAGTGAGGGAGATTACTGGGACGCCCCACCTCTCCTCCATTATCGTTGACGGGTAAAGGAGAATCAGGACCCTTCTTATGATCACTGAAGGGTAGAAAGGAAACTTAGTCTTAATCGTCACGGAAGGGAAGATTGGCAGAATGAACATGCATTTCCAACGCTTCACATCAGTAACGAGAAATTTCCTTAGAGTTTGGTGGCAGGGAGTGATGGCTGGTATGTACTTCATGATTAATTGAGCGTTTAACAGAAGCATGTCCTATGTTTGCTGCCCTGCCTTGTATTTCTTTTGATTGTACAATTCCTTGTAACAGTTTGTTTCATTCTTTACCCTGGTAGCCTGTGAACTTGCACTTTAGGGTATTTTTTTTTCTCAGTGAAAATGGCCATAGCTCTATCCGGAAACTCAGAAGCATCAAGCATATCTCGTTGAAACCCTTGTTTCTTTTGTATTATTTATTTTCATCGTCTTGATGTTCACCAGCTCGTTGCTGTTCTCTTTCAGTGAGGTCCGCATTTGATAAGTCATCACTATGTGATTCAATTCACTTTACTACATCATCTACCTCTACATTCGTGAAAACCAGCCGCCTAGTCTGCCAGCACAACAGGATCTTTATCAGCTTGGTTTACTGGCAGCTCTCATCCAAGGTCAGCAGTATAATCTTGATAGATTTTACGCAGATGATGCATTGGGGTTGATATCACTTCTCGCCTGTTAGCGTGGTTGAAAGCACTCTTGTATAGTTGGCACGCCCAAATTCCTTAACAGTAGGCCAGTTTGCAGTTTATTTAACTAATTGCTGGAAGGTTCACCGCAGACAATACGTTTCAAACGTTACAGTAATCCTTTGATCCATGGATTGTGTCAGGCTAGTTGTGGTTTGGAGGGCAATGATTTGACATTACAGGTCAGGTCATTTTCCAAGGAGGAGTGTAATGCGATCTCAGCCAGGCTTGACCCCCTGGTAATTTATTTTTTTCTCGGAATATAAGTTCTTTTTGGTATTCGCTTCTGAAACATGGCCTTTGCATCAACAGTAAATATCTGGTGTGGTCTATATCCCCCTTCTTCAATTATTTTTTCAGTAATGCTGGGTGAGCAGAAGACAGCTACAACACTTGCACTGGCAGGCTCACCTGTTTTCTGTATGTTAAGTTTGAGCGCTTCATAAACCGCTCAAACCACCCACAACCAGCCACAACAGTTTTACTTTAAGTACTAGAACTTCCTTTCTGTTTTAGGTCTCCAAACAAACTTAAAAGCTTTTGTCTGTGTGGTCAGCATTGAATCCGGAGTTACGCAGATGTTGATCTTCCACCATATGTTCAACAGTCTTTCCATATTTATCTTTGTTACTTGGGTTACGTGTAAAGTCTGTTGCACCTAAAGGCGTCACACTATGAGCACATGCTTTAGTACTTAGTGCGAATGCGTTATTACACATTGATTGCTCATACAGTTGTAGAATGCAAACTAAAAGCTTATCCAATGTCCACAACTCGCTGTTTACCTCTTTAACACTCTATTTTGATTCTGTTATAACACTCTTCCTCTTCTTTTTCCTGACCAAAGACATCAGTGGTACGTACTGCACGTTTTCATTCATTGTACAAGGGCAGAATTAAACTTAGAACGGTAATATCGTAAGAGTGTCGTCCAGCACCTACGCCAAGACAAATGACGCGGAAATTAACGTCATATGCCATACGCCGAATGTTTTCGTACCTCAATTCTTTATTGTCGTATATTCGTAAGTTTATCGTAAGATAACTATTTTATCTCAGTGGGGTAGACGAAATCTTAAATCAATGCCTCTGAGACCTAATTTCTTCTCATCTGTCTATCGGAAATCCCTCAGTGACTTTCCTTTCTACTTCAACAGTTCTGAAATGCCACATCATAATTTGGTGAACATACATGGCATCATTGTCTCATCCATTATATCTTAGAAGAGCTAAGTCTGCCTCTAAGACTGTGGGAGTCTTTTACAGATGTTGAAATTTCCTTCTGAACAGTTGCAGTTTAAACAAAGGATTGATCCATCCTTGTTTGTAGGACTGCTCCCACATCTGGGATGGTCGTCTCTGTATGTTTAAAATTTGACATAATTGAGTCATAAGCTACCCAACTTATTAACTCTTCCAGGCTACCTTCAAAACTTGACTCGCTTGCCCGGTGCCGCAATTGTGGTTCACTTTCCCTCTTGTATAGACTTTACTTTGGTTTTTGCTCCCAATAGCTGGTTGCTTCTGTGCATGCAACAGTAGCTAGACCTCGCAATACTCGGTGAACTGCTTCGTCACATGATTAGTGGATGGCCATTTTGATCATTGTTTCTTTCTTTACACACTGAAGCTTTGGAACTCATGTCTTTCTGACTTTGACATGACACATTTTAAAGGACAGGTTTTTCACTCCCTCCAAAGTTCATAAATGCTTTCTGTTGTCTCTTCTTTTTCTCGTTCATTTCAATTAAGGCCCATCCTTGATGTGGACTTTTGTCTGTGACTAGAACCTCCAAAGGCAAAGATTTTGCACTCATCATTACTCCGCAGGAAACAGCATCGCCACCTTCTGCGCTAGCGAGGTAGCGCCAGGAAACACATGGAGAAAGGTCTCATCCACTCGCATTCATTCTCCAACTGCCACATTCAGTGCACTAAAATCACAATGGTGTTATATCAGAATGACATTAAATGAAACATTAATGGAGGTCTTTCTGTTTTTCTCATTTTATGTGTTTTCTTTTGTACCTAATAGTCTTATTTGGATGTCCTACAGTTTTGATGAGAACTGTTGGGGAAGATGTGGAGTCATCATTACGAGATGACTACAAGGTAGAGATGGGGAGACTAAAGGAGACACAGGCTCGTATAGCCCAAGTGGAGGCCAGAGCTAACAGGTGCCAAGTGGATACACAGGCAGCTGCCAGATTCATCAGGCATGGGCTTGGCTTGGACACTAGAGGTGAAGATGAGAGAGTAGGTGTGGAAGGTAAGAAGGAAGAGTGAGGTCTTCATACAAAAATTACATGATTATTAACTTACACAAAGTGTTATCTAGAAGAGATTAAGACTCCATTTTCTCTGCTGAGGGCTCAAGTATGCTGTTATTCAGATATTTTTTAAACAGTTAAACCAATTTTGAATAACTGAAATACTTTTTCTTTGTCTAGGTTGAGCAAGCAATGTATAAGTCTTCCTAAGATACTATCATTGTCTCTGAAGTACTAGGTAACAGAAGAAACAGATGTACAATGTCAAGATGTCACTATTTTAAACCTAGATATTACCAATCACCGGTCCTTTTTCAGCACCACAACATAACCTGCTCACTGTTTTCATTCTCACTTGGTATCCATTGTCCCACAGTTTATACCCTGAACTGCCACATTATTCACTCCTGCATTCAAATCGCCCAACATTGATACTTAATCCCTTACATTGAACATGCTAACACACCACTGGACTCCTCCCAAAACACTCACCTCCCTTCCTCACTCTTCTTGCTACCAGGTACATAATCACTGACAGTCACCCTTTTTTTATAAAACACTTTCATTCTCACCCACATCACTCTGAAGCTCACTTTCTTTAAATCTCTAACACATTATTACACTCCCTCCTTTTGCTCTAACCCTCACACTTCATTACTTTACCCCAAGGACATTTCCAAACCATTCATTCCCTTCCCCTTAAACTCCCCCTCCCAGCCCTCTCTTTGACTGCATTTCATGCTTACTGCTCATCATATTCTTTCATACTAAAAGCAAATTGGTCATGCTATTGTCTGCTCTGTCATTCCTGTTTCTGAACAATTTGTATATGTTTAGTTTACCTTTTTACTTAAAACTAGATATTTGCAACACCCTTGCCTGTTGACACACACAGTCAACTTTAAGCTAATCCAAATGTTATATTTTCATCATTCTATTCTTTAATAACAGAGGATGAGTCATCTGTATATATGGCACGAAAGAGACAGAAGATACAGGAACAAGTTAAAGAAGAATCTAACAGTAGCAGTGAGAGTGAAGATGAAGAGGAAAGTGATGGAAATAATGAGGTGGATGCCCCAGATGGTGATAGAAATAGATCATGGTATGGAAAAGGATGGTAGTTTTACCATTCAAAGTTTATATGTTTCCTTAAGGCATTGTGTAATAGACTTTGATTCAGATTTTTGTTTTGGTTGTTGAAATGATGGCTACATGTTTAAGAAAATTAAGTTCAGTAAAGAATACAAGGAAGTTTTTTTATTGTTGTATAGTAGTCCTAGATGTTTTAATGTTCTCAAGTACATACATTCATTCATTTATGGATACTCATTAAGTTTCATTGTACTTTTGATTGGCAAACAGTACACATGAAACACTGAATGTCATCTCACAGCACTTCTTGTGGATTTGGCTTTTTTTGAAAGGAAAGAAAAGAAATGAAATAACACAGAGTAAGTACAGCTTTCTTTTGAATTTGAGCAAGGAGCACTGTACTCTGTGTTAGCCCAGCATTTTGGCATGTTAATGACAAATTATAACACTTTATAACCAAATTAATGTAAAACATGCTTTACAGTTAATGTATTTGAATGGAGAATAAAGATATTATTTCATCATAGATAAATTCATATAAAAAATTGAGTAAGATGTATTCTGCACTCGGAGCTAATGAAATGGTTCATTACTTTTGAAATGACAATATGGACTTGAAGCATATGGTAGTTGTAATTGTTTTTATGCATTTATTTTTTTCAGAAGAGGGTGTTATATGAGATGATTCCAGATAATTATAGTATATATATGACATGATATTTACCTGTTTTAAGTATGGATATCCATTACATATTTCATCAGAGTTTTTGATAAAACTAAATCAGATTGCTAATACCCTGCTTTTAATGATATCCATATACAAACAGTCCTTTAGGACTTTTAATTAGCTCCAGAAAAACCAAGCCTTAAGTGGAACAATATTAAAGAGAAACTATCATCCCATAAGAAGTAATGTAAGTTCATTACCATGGCACCCATTTTGTGCAATAAAGTAGCACAGAAAAACAAAAATATGTAGTTGGTTATACTGTACATTAAGTGCTGATATGCAAGGAAAATACTGTGTACAACTTAAGTATATGAGTATTTGATTGGTTACATTGATGGATAAGCAATAAACTCAGAGGCATACGGCATCAAGATGTGTCTGATACAGATACTAAAGACTTTCCATTACTTCCAGTATTAGAGCCCTACTTCTGCGCAACGTAAGAGCAGACAAAGGAGTTGCAATCTTTCCACATTCTTTTATTTTCCCTACAATTTAAAGCATTGCCCCTACCATTATTCCAGTGAGAGACAACACTGTACAGAACTGAGATTTGCATTTACCTTTCTTCAGTGCATTTCTTTACATCCAATTTAATCAATCAGTGTAATTTCTAAGAGCATTTTAGTGAATACCTATGAATGATAAGCATATTAGGATATCATGATAAAAAGAGTACTATGCAAAGAAGGGTATCAACACGAAAAGAGTGCTGTAGTGAAACTGTTGAACAAAGCATTGCAACGTAGGCACAGCCTATAGCCAAAGCCTTTACAGTTGTAATTAATCATGTTTCTTGGACTTACACTTACTGATCACAGTTTGTTCACTTTTTCCTTTTTTGTGGATGGGACTACAGTTAATGAAATTTTTTTGCCAAGCCATTTGGAGGATTGTGTGTTCTATGCAATGGAGGATTAGAAAGTATTTAGATGATGTCATTGGACATCATGACATCTAAACACTCAAAATGTATTTTTTATGAGCACAAGATGCTTCATATGATTCGCGAAATAAATCTACCTTGGTATATAATATGCAGATGTGTTACTCTCAATACCTGTTTATATTCTAATGCTTTTCCTACTATACAGTAGTACAGTGGGGATCATATTCAGAATTTCCTTCTTAGACTTGTTTCTGAAGCTTTTTCCACCTTTCATCTCCCAAAAGGGGATGGCAAACAGCTGGGTTGGCTGTGAATGGCTTCCTTGCCTGAAAATCAAACATAATCCTGCAAAATTCTTAGTTAATGACACTTTTGTTCAGTAATACTTACAGATTCCTATACTCTGACCCTCTGCTTTCTCTTTGGTTTCCTTTATATATGTTATTCCTGTTTTGTGTCATGCAGATAGTTTCAGTTTTTCTTTCTGTGATAGTTTTTATGTCTATTCTATCTCATAATCTTTGTGAACTAATTCTCTCATGATTTTTCGTTTCCCTTATTACCAAATTTATGCTAACCACGTATCTACTTAAATATCTTGCTTAAGCCATTACACAAACATTTTATAAGCCTATATAGATTTAACTAGGCTGCACCACTTGTGCTAAAAAATTTTGCTACATATTCATAATCTGCAACTGTGTATTCCGGACCTTTTATCAACATGCTGTGCCAAGAACACAGCGACTAAGCAGGCAGTCGAACTGGCCACACAAATGTTTAGGAAGAAAAACTTATCCACTAGTATGAGGTGCTCTTCAACAACGAATCCACTCTTCACAGAGTTGTTGCTGAACAAGGCCTTCGTTGAGGGTACTGAAGATCTGGGCATGGCCATCACTAATCCACACAATCAGCAATCACTGCTCCACATGATCTATGTATCTATCTATCTATAATCAGCATTCAATAACACCACAATCCCATGTCCTGCTGTCTTCTGCTCTTAGTTGATTCCCAGCCCTATTGGGTAGAGAGTTTACCTTATTTTAGCCTTGCAGTCATATTCCCATTAGCACTACTTGCTGAAGTGTTAGCATATACCATGCAGTTTGTGTAGCTGCATCTTACTTCAGACCTGGATGATAGGTGCCTTTCTTATACAATCATCTGTTGCAATCATCTCTTCTAGGTTGCAGACAACCATCCATTCTCTAAAACCTGTTGCCTTAAGAAGTTGTCTTATCAGGATTGCACAAGGTACCGGAACTGTGCACTTTGTGTAAGGCTTCTTAAAGTTTAGATGGTCTGACCTGTGTGTGTACGTTTTGCAGGAAGTAAATGAACTAATCGCTCAAAAGCATAACCAAGAGCTCTAACTGTGCATTCAAGTACACTGTGACCCATGCGACCCATCCCTTCCAAATTCTGTTCAAGCTGCTGCAGTCCCCTCCCCCCTTTCTGTTTATGAACTTGTCAAGGAAGACATTCTGGTTGGAGATGTTAGTCAGTGCAACAATTCTACCAAGTTCTTGCAGTGTTTCTCCTCCCTGGACAGGTCCCCAAGAAGCCGCAGTGCTCATTTCTCATCACTCGTCCATCTATGCATTACACTCCTCCAGTTTCCAATTGTTTGCCCCCACCAGCAGCTTATTCAACTCCCATGAAGTCATTCCATTAGGCTGCAGTGGCTACTGGTGTATGGCTGTTTCCTAGCAAAGACAAATGTTTCAGGATTCAAGTTCCTTACACAGGACTGCCTACTGAGTGTTCCATACCTATCTTGGTGCTACCCAACCCTAGACAGATCCCCGGATGGTTCAGACTCATCCTTTGGCTTTTATCCTGGCTTTGGTCCCAGTTGGTTCGTGCAGCAGGAAGTCCTGCACGTGAGAGAAGTGTATGGGATGAGGAAGGTGGGAGGTGGACATGTGAGAAACAGTAGTGATTGGTGCGATGACAATTTTAAGTTCCTAGTGAAAGAGGAGAGGTGTATGAGTGTTACTGACAGGGAAGGAGTACAAGAAACTGGAAGGTTAAGAGGAATATGCAAGGGCGCGAAATTAGGGCAAATGTGAGTTAGGTTGAATGTGCATAAGTAAACTTAAGGGAGAATAAGAAAATGTTTTGGAGGAGGATAATAGTATGACATAAACAAGGAAGCAAATGGGGACATCGGTGAAGGTGTCAAACGGGAAAGTGGTAACAAGCAGACGAGGTGAAGAGGAAACGTGTTTATGTTAGGGTGGTAGATGCAGGGGTGTTTAGGTTAGGGAGTTCTGCGAAGTGAGAATAATGGCAAGTGGTTTTGCGAAGAGATGTGGTGAACGCCTTGCATAAGACGAAATATGGCGTGGTAGTTAGAGTGGATGTTATTGCAATTAAATTTCTGAAGAAGGAATGAATGTGTTGTTCATTGGTCAGGTGGGATTTTCAATGTTTCTAAGGATCATAGCGATTTGCCTGAGGGTTGGTGGAATGTCTGTATAGTGCCACTGTACAAAGACGTGGGTATCAGTTTATTAAGCGTTTAAGTTTCAAGGGAGGGTGGTGACTGTGAGATTGGTGGCACGCACAGATCGTCAGACAGGGAAGGAACAATATTGTTTCGGGAGTGGCCGGAGACGTGTTGATCAGGTCTTTGTCCTGAAGAATGTGGGTGAGAAATATTCAGAGAGACAGATGGATTAGTTTGTGATATTTATGGATTTGGAAAAAGCACACGATAGAGTTGATGGATGTGTTTTGTGGAAGGTCTTACAAATATATGGTATGGGAGAAAAACTGGTTGAAGCAATGAGGAGACTTTATCAATGAGGGTAAGGTGTTCCCAGGCTCTACCGGAGAGATTACACCACGAATGAAGTCATTTTGGCGAGGCTGTATCACTGGGTGCACAGTCTCATTAAAGCCTCACCAAACTTTGAATAGCCCTGTTACTGGATGTAGCGCAGTATTGGGATGCAGATGACTACATAAAGATCCTGGGTAGCACCAGGGGTCTTTCACAGCAACTGATCCAATAGTAAGATTGATGTGTGAAGAGATACTTCACGACACCGGGAACAAGTAATTAACCCATTCCCTAATGTTACTTAAGGGAAAAATAACACTTCAAACAAGTCCACGAGTGCTAAACATCGTGAGAAAGGAACTAGAGATTTACTCTTTAATCACCTTAACAGGGTATGCCAATTGCCTGGTGGTTAGCAGAAGAGGCAGTTAGTGGTAAGGGTGTGTGGTGGTTGGGTGAGGGTGGACCGTCGAACAGTGAGAGCGAATTGGTGACTTGTTGACGGCGGCGTTGGGAAGCAGTGTGTTGTCAGCTACTGAGTTATACACACGCGCTTGGCGGGTCTTCCCGTACGGCGCTCTTGCCATTCTTTTGACTCGTCTGACTACCTATTGTGATACAGTTTATTCTATCGATCCTCAACTCGGTCTAGACAGAGATCCCCACAGCAGCGCAGAACTTTAAAGTTATTGTGACAAAAGACTGTATCAAGAAAGGATTGCGTAGTGTTGTAGCCTTAAAGTCTTCAAAGAACTAAGCATCAACGCGAGATGAGGGTGGCGTCGATAATGATGGTTACACTGACCCTACACAACTTAGGTAAGGACTTGCAGTGTGTCTATAGAATGACAAAGAACGTGGTTGCCTTAGGAATTTTTAGTCCTATTTAATAGATCAACAATGTTAGTAAAATTCTATAGATTACACAGGTATATACATACGTCTGTATGCCCAATTGTAATGCTTTGTGTAATTACATTTTACGTCAGAGTGTTCCTTGCATCTATAATATTGCTGTAAGTTGTTGTACTACACAGTGGTTGCTGACACTAACGAATGAATGGTTGTCCTTAAACAATGACTTTCTAGTTATGTTAAACCGCCGGTCTCCAGTGTTTCTGTTTTCATTATAAAAAAACCTGTGAAGTTTTATATGACTTAAGTGTGTAAGACAGGTACACAGGGTTAGTTGTAACCTTATTGAATGAGTGTGATCGAGCAACCGAGGATCGGAAACTGTGTGATTTGCTACTGGGGATATACCGTCTCGTAGACGACCATGAGCGTGATAAACCCAGGTACTTAGCGTTCTGAGGAAAGAAGAGTCGTGGTTCTCTCTTGTTCTCTTCTTCTTCATATAAAACCCAAGACCCAGATACTACTCAGAAATGCCATGAATCTCGATTTGTGATAACTTATAGATTAGTGAAAAATTTTGATAATTATTGTTATCATTATCATTATTATTCATACCCACAGGGCGATTTTTCTAAGAGCTCGTGCAGCTTCAAGGCTCCGCAACAGTCAGTAGCAGCAAAATTAGACTCCTTTGGAATGAGAAGTTCCTCGGTGAGATTTTACTCCCTTCCACTGTCGACCATATAACTATCGTGCCCAAGTTGACTTGCCACATGCGGTACAGGCGTAGTCCAGTGACATTCACAGGAGGAGTTGGGGACCAGTCACCACTGCCTATTCGTTTTGACCAAGGAGGCTGTTACCCGCTTCACTTGCCAGCAATCAAGATGCATGACCTGAGTAGCTATCACTCAACATGATGGTCTAAGCTTCAAAATATCGCGTATAGGGTAGGCAAGGGCTGACGCGGACATTGGGGAAGGAGGGTGGGCATATTATCGTCCCATAGAACCGTTCTGGATACATCCTTGTGAGAGAAAGACAGAATAAGTCTAAAATTTGTTTACTACTTAAATATTTTTTGTTGTTTGGTCACATTATCAGTATTCTTGATTTGTCTCTCCCCTTGTCTGGGCCTCACAGAAGCCTTGGGCTCTGGGAATCTTTCCCCGTTTTTCTCCGTCATCTCGTTAGGCCTGATCACGGATCCGTAAGAACTGAATCCAGATCCGCCGCACTACACCTAAACTCTATCTTTTACGGTTTGAGGTAAAAGTTGACCTGTGAGTATGGCCGGCGCTTTATGACGAAGGTTAGACCTCTCAGTAGCGACACATTGAAGTGCTGTAGTTATGGCTTACATCACAGATAAGGGATTGTCGTGTATGCTGCAGTTCATAAGGTAGTAGTAATCATTATAGTTACGAGAGGTATTTTAGCGACGACAGTACTGCAGAAATAAGCCTACATATCTTGAACAACATAACCTCAAATAGAGTTTAATATCTTAAGTTAATCCTCAATAAAAACAACATAACCTCTAATTGAGTTTAATATCTTAAGTTAATCCTCAATAAAGGCAAAGATTGCACTTGTTCGTCATACCAAGCTCTTTGATTATCTGGAAACAGATGAGGATCGATCGGATGGCCCTTAGTCTAATTTTTTCGGGATTATCTAGCGCATTGAGAACAGCCTATTGGAAATACATAATACGTAGGCAAACCATTTGTTGATAGGAAGTGAAATATTGGAATATAGAAATGTTATTATATTCGCAAAGATGATTCAATCTCGGATATATTAAATGATTAAGCTTAGTTACTGCCTACACGATTGTGGCATCGGGTATGGGCAATATCAACATTACTACCACTTTTATCCATAAACCCATCTATCATAGTTCTCCATTCATGTGTTTGAAGGTTAGTCATGAATTTTGTGATTCCTTATATTTGATAGCTTCGTAGAAGAGAGGGCAGGGTGAAGGTAAAGCAAACTAATGACTATGTGAATGAAGGCTGGGAAATGGGCGAAAAACGCAGCCAGGCTGGAGGTGAGGCAAGTTGCCGATACAGCATTGAGGCGAACTGGGTCGCATTGGTTCCCATGTTTATAAGGTTTGCAAGTATGTTGCATTATTACCTTAAACGCTGGGTATAAAAGTATTTTTTCGCAGCGTTAGTTAGGATGGAAAATATTAGCTGGCAAAAAAATGGTGACTGACTGAGGTCGTGACAATTCATAAATTAGGGAAATGGGTCAGTCGTGTATGGAGACTTAACAACCTTGCAAATGTGACAATATATCGATATGAAATTGTTTATTGTTCATTGAATGCATAATAGATTCTGGGATTAAAGTAAAAGATTGATTAAAAAAAAAGCTTTTGCTTCAGTTTTCGGAATATTGCTAAGGAAAAAATGAATACATGATACAAAGAAATATGTAAAGATAAGTTGATCTTCACAGCTGGCTGTTAATTTGCTTACGTTTTCTACATTAAGACAAAAATTTTTGTTCTTAGCTTGAACTGTAGGCTCTTGTTATCCTATGGAAGTCGTTTATGTAGTTCGGTTGTTAGCTGCCTGCCTTTCGACCAGGACTGGAGCATTTTCTATCCGCAGGTCAAAATGTATATAGGCATAATTCTAAGAGATGAGACACTGCTCAGAGTTGCCAGGTATACAGGTAACAACCAGAAATTTGTAGGTACTGGGTGACCTGGTAGACTATAATAACCTTACGTAGCCATGAGGTTCCCCCAGCTCCACACCATGCATGTACTTTATAGTCTTGCACCTCCATTTCTGACGCTGTCCACCTTCCAATAAGCCTTGTAATGAGAGAGGCCGGTTGTAGATTTATTTATCTTTTATTACCAGCAAGACGAAACATATTTCACCGCACGGGAGCAAATGATGAGAAAATAGAGAATGTTTTTCCCGAACTTAACACCACGGCGAATTAACCCATCGTCACCTTGTACAATGAGCACCAATAAGAACTCGCAAACAGTGAACGTAAAAGGAAAAACTCCCTCGTCAAGGAATGTTATAGCTCTTATGACCTGGTAAACTTGCCATTATTCCTGCAGGTGTTATCAACTCTAGTGAGACAATGGCTAGGTTGGGTGTCATGCCTACACCGCCCCACGGCTTCCGTGGTGTTACCCTTTCCCTGACATACATCAGGAGCGAGTGGTGTCCGGTCAGTGGCGTTTTGAATCATGTCGAGTTTTCGTGAATATTGTAGTTATTTTTGGCTCATTTTGAGCAGTCACTTGTTCGTAGGCTTGTCCGAACTTGATATTCCCATTTCCTCTTAGTATCTTTGAACATTTCGAACTTAAACTGACCTTAGTTTCCTCAAGCATTTCGAAGTTTAACATGATTCATTTATTGAGCCCGTTTATTTTCCTGATTCTCACAGTCTCGAAGACTTCGAATCAATCGGCTCGAATCTGGCGAAGTCTGTAGTACCAGCTAAACAGCAAGTATTGCTCTCTGCAAACTGTAGTTTTTATACAGACTTGAAGGATTTGGAAGTACGCTATACATCAAACAGTTGTGGAATACAATGTAACTTTCCGTCTGTTCAGTAGACAGAAGCATTCCAGTTAAAGTACCCCCGGATCTCCATGGACCTTAAGGCTGTGGTGGAGTTTGTGTAGAACAATGATGGCCTGAGTTATGGTAGCGGGGATTTTCCTTTCCCTGGTAGGTTTAACCATGTTGCAAAGGTCAAGTTTGAGCTCTCAGACGAACACATGTAGGCTGTTTTCTCTCCCATACTTTACGTTCCTACCTTCTTGGTCTATCAAAGCTGGAATCGGTCATTTGTTTGAGTTAGAATGAATTTCTAAGATATTCTAAACTGTATTAAGGGCGCTGAATAGCCTTAGATGTTCCAGTACTTGACTTAAAAAAGTCCTAGATTTTATAATCTGATCCAATCCAGTTAAAGTACACTGGAAAAAACTGGTTGATTAGCCTAGGAAAGCTGGTGTGCCGCGCCCCACCTTATCTGAGCATAAGGGGGTTCCAAACCCTCCTCAATTTGCCGAGTTTTCACTTAAGCTGATTCCAGAGACTTTGATGAAATCAATATCATTTTATCGGCGAATCTTAAGTGATTAAAATACATGCCATTAACGCAAACATTTATTTTCCTAGTTCAGCTTTTATGAGCCCTAATACTTTCAGGGATCACTTGAGAATAATGACATTCCATTGTCGTGTTCCTCTTTCTATATTCTTTTATTTTTCTTTGAAGTTGGTAAGACGTTGATGCTACGTTGTCATATACGAGTCCAATATTTCCAAGTACGTATCACGTATGTATTGTCTTTTAAGACGAGTTCAAGACAGAACTTATGGTGACGGAATCAAACGCCTATCCGCAATCTATGAGAATCCTGCTATGAGGTTTCCCACGATCAACACATCCTTCCATTATTTGTTGCTGCTGTAGCTGCTTCCAGTTCCTGCTTGTTAGTATGACTGAGGTGCATCGACTGTGCTAATATATATA
>JAUUDZ010095176.1:0-19819 GCA_032361705.1 Panulirus versicolor
GTTTATGTGGTTGTTTTTGTGTGTGTGTTTGGTTGTATGTGCTTTTGTGTGTATGTTTGTGTGTGTGTGTGTGTTTGTGTGTCTGTGTGTTTGTTTGTTTGTTTGTTTGTGTGTGTGTGTTTGTGTATGTGTGTGTGCGTGTGTTTGTGTGTGTTTGTGTTTGTTTGTTTGTTTGTATGTGTGTGTGTGTGCGTTTGTGTTAGTGTGCATTTGTGTGTGTATGTGTATGTGTGTGTGTTTTTTGTGTGTGTTTGTTTGTGTGTGGGTTTGTGTGTGTGTTTTTGTGTTTTTGTGTGTTTGTGTGTGTTTGTATGTGTTTGTGTGTGTGTGTGTTTATGAAAGAGGTAATTAACCATCATGTGTACACAGGGGTTGCTGGTGCTGCAAGGGTCCGGTAACCTTCTGGCGCTGATCACCTTCTGCTGCGAACTTTGCTTCGGCAGATGTGTTCGTGAGCCGGTGCACGAGACCCACACTTCACCACACTTGGCCTCCTGAAATTATTAAAGTTGTAAAGTAAGTTTTTTTTTAGATGATTTTTGCCCATTACTTTCATGGTTGCCTCCAGCTGGTCCTCACCCTTAATATTAGGGATGTGGATGACTTTCCTGCTGTTCGTTACCCTTAGCTATGGGCCTGTAGATGACTTTCCTGCTAGTTCTAACCCATACTCTCAGGGCTTTTGACTTCCCTGATGGTCCTCATCCTTACTAGGAAGGCTGTGGATTCCTTTCTTGCTGGTCCTCATCCTTACTATCGGGGCTGTGAATAACTTTCCTTTTGGTCATCACTCTTACAGTCAGGGCTCTTGACGACTTTCCTGTTGGTCTTAACCCTTACTAGCAGGACTGTGGATGACTTTCTTGCTGTTCCTAACCTTTGCTATTAGGGCTGTGGATGACTTTCCTGTTGGTTCTCATCCTTAATAGCGGAGCTGTGGATGATTTTCCAGTTGGTCCTTTTCGTTACTAAGGGAGCTGCGGATGACTTTCCTGCTGGTCCTCACCCTTACTAGCGGGGCAGTGGATAACTTTGCTGTTGGTCCTCTCCTTTAGTAGCGGGGCTGTGGATGACTTTCCCTTTGTTCCTCATCCTTAATAGCGGAGCTGTGGATGATTTTCCTGCTGGTCCTCTTCGTTACTAGGGGGACTGTGGCTGACTTCCCTGCTGGTCCTCACCCTTACTACCGGGGCTGTGGATGACTTTCCTGTTGGTCCTCATTCTCACGAGCGGGGCTGTGGTTGACTTTCCTGTTAGTCCTCACCCTTTTTAGCGGTGCTGTGGATATCTTTCCAGCTGGTCCTCACCCTTACTAGTGGGGGATGTGGATAACTTTTGCTAGTCCTCACTCTTATTAGCGGGGCAGTGGATAACTTTTCTGCTGCTCCTCACTCTTAATATCAGGTATGTGGATGAATTTCTTGCTGGGCCTCACTCTTACGAGCGGGACTGTGGATACCTCTCCTGCTGGCTCTCACTCCTTGATATCAGGCATGTGGATGACTTTCCTGCTTGTCCTCATCCTTACTAGCGGAGCTGTGGATGCTTTCCTGCTGGTCCTCACCCTTACTAGCGAGTCTGTGGATGATTTTCTGCTTGTCCTCATCCTTACTAGCGGAGCTGTGGATGCTTTCCTGCTGGTCCTCATCCTTACTAGCGAGTCTGTGGATGATTTTCTGCTTGTCCTCATCCTTACTAGCAAGGCTGTGAATGACTTTTCTGCTGGTCCTCAGCCTTACAAGCGGGGCGGTGGATGACTTTTCTCTTGGTCATCATCCTTATCATCACGGTTGTGGATGACCCTCATGCTGGTCCTCACCCTTACTAGCAGGACTGTGGATGACTTTCCTGCTGATCCTTTTCCTTAGCAACAGGACTGTGGTTAACTTTCATGCTGGTTCTCATCCTTTAATATTAGGAATGTGGATGATTTTCCTGCTGGTCCTCTTCGCTACTAGGGGGGATGTGGATGACTTTCCTGCTGGTCCTCATCCTTACTAGCGGGGTTGTGTATGACTTTAATGCTGGTCTTCATCCTTGCTCTATAGACAGTGAATGATTTCCCTAATGGGCCTCATCCTTCCTCTTAGGGCTGTTGATGACTTTCCTGCCGTTCCTCATCCTTAATATCAGGGCTCTGGATGACTTCCCCACTGGTCCTCTGCCTTAATATCAAGGCTGTGATTAATTTCCTTCTGTTCCTCATTCATACTAGTGGGGCTGTGCATTACTTTTCTGCTAGTCCTCATCTTTACTAACGGGACTTTCCATGACTTTCCTGCTGGTCCTCAACCTTACTATCAGGTCTCTGGGTTACTTTTCTGCAAGTCCTCACTCATACTAGCGGTTCAGTGGGTGATTTTTCTGCTGATCCTCATCTTTACAAGCGGGTCAGTGGGTGATTTTTCTGCTGATCCTCATCTTTACAAGCGGGTCAGTTGGTGACTTTCCTACGGGTCCTCACCCTTACTAACGGGGCTGTGAATGACTTTGCTGATGGTTCTGATTCCTACTAGCGGATCTGTGGAAGATTTTCCTGCTTGTTCACACCCTTACATTTGGGACTCTGAATGACTTTCATTTGGTCTTCAACCTTACTAACATTGATGTGGATGACTTTCCTGCTGTTCCACATCATATATATCAGGGCTGTGAATGACTTTCCTGTTGATCCTTTTCCTCAGCAACAGGGCTGTCGATAACTTTCATGCCGGTCCTCACTCCTTGATATCTGGTATGTGGATGCTTTCCTGCTGGTGTTTATCCTTAATAGCGGGACTGGATGACTTTGCTACTGGTCCTCATCCTTACTAGCGGTGCTGCATATGACTTTCTCACTAGTCATCATCCTTACTAGTGGGACTTTGGATGACTTTCATGCTGGTCCTCATCCTTATTAGGGGGCAGTGGATAACTTTCATGCTGGTCCTCACCCGTGCTATAAAGACAGTGGATGACTTCCCTGCTGAGCCTCATCCTTCCTCTCAGGGCTGTTGATGACTTTCCTGCTGTTCCTTATTCTTAATATCAGGGCTCTGGATCGCTTCCCTAATGGTCCTCATCCTTGATATCAGGGATGTGATTAATTTCCTGCTGGTCCTCATCTATACTAGCGGGACTGTGCATAACTTTTCTACTAGTCCTCATCCTTACTAGCAGGACTTTGCATGACTTTCAAGCTGGGACTCAACCTTACTATCAGGTCTCTGGGTGACTCCTCTGCAAGTCCTCACTCTTACTGGCGGTTCGGTATGTGACTTTTCTGCTGATCCTCATCCTTACTAGCGGGTCAGTGAGTGACTTTCCTGCTGGCCCTCACCCATGATATCAGGCATGTGGATGATTTTCTTGCTAGTCCTCACCCATACTAACAATGTTCTGGATGACTTTGCACTTGGTCGTCATCCTTACTAGCAGAGTAATGGATGACTTTCCTGCTAGTCCTCACCCATACTAGAGATGCTCTGGATGACTTTCCACTTGGTCCTCATCCTTACTAGCAGAGCAGTGGATGACTTTCCTGCTAGTCCTCACCCATACTAGCGATGCTCTGGAAGACTTTGCACTTGGGCTTCACCCATACTAGCAGTGTAGATGATGACTTACTGGTTCTCACCCTTACTTTCCTGCTGGTCCTCACCTTTACTAGTGGGAATGTGGATAACTTTCTGCTGGTCCTCATCCTTACTAGCAAGGCTGTGGATGACTTTACTGCTGTTCCTCATCCTTACTAGCGTTGCTGTTGATGACTTTCTACCTGGTCCTCATCCTTCCTTCCAGTGCTTTGGATGACTTTCCTGCTGTTCCTTTTCCTTAATATCAGGGCTCTGGATGACTTTCCTGCTGGTCATCATCCTTAATAACAGGGATGTAGAATAATTTCCTGCTGGTCCTAAACCTTACTAGCGGGGCTGTTAATGACTTTCCTGCTGGTCCTCATCCTTACAAGCAGAGTAGTGTATGTCTTTCCTGCTGGACGTCACCCTTACTATTAGGTCTCTGGGTGACTTTTCTGCGAGTTCTCCCTCTTACTAGTGGGTCAGTGGGTGACTTTTATGTTGATCATCATCCTTACTAGCGGGTCAGTGGGTGACTTTTCTACTGATCCTCTTCCTTACTAGCGTGTCAGTGGTTGACATTCCTGCTGGTCCTCACCCTTAATATCAGGCCTGTTGATGACTTTTCTGCTGGTCCTCACCCTTACTAACGGGGCTATGAATAACTTTTCTGATGATTTTCATTTCTACTAACGGATCTGAGGATGATTTTACTGCTGTTTTACAAACTTACATTTAGGTCTGTGGATGACTTTCTTTTGGTTTTCAACCTTACTAACAAGGCTGTGGATGACTCTCCTGCTATTCCATATCCATAACATCAGAGCTGTGGATGACTTTCCTACTGGTCCTCATCCTTACTAGCGGGGCTGTGTATGACTTTCCTTCTAGTCCTCATCCTTAATAGCGGGACCGTTGATGACATTCATGGTGGTCCGGAACCTTACCCTCAGGTCTCTTGGTGACTTTTCTACAAGTCCTCACTCTCACTAGCGGGTTAGTGGGTGAACTTTTATGCTGATCCTCATCCTTACTAGGGGGCAATGGATAACTTTCATGCTGATCTTCACCCTTACTATATAAACAGTGAATAACCTCCCTACTGGGCCTCATCCTTTCTCTCAGGGCTGTTGATGACTTTTCTGCTGTTTCTCATCCTTAATATCAGGGCTCTGGATGAATTTCCTATTGGTCCTCATCCTTAATAGCAGGGCTGTGATTAATTTCCTGCTGGTCCTCATCCATACTAGTGGGGCTGTGCATAACTTTCCTGCTGATCCTCATCCTTACTAGCATGACTTTGGATTACTTCCCTGCTGGTCCTCATCCTTAATATCAGGGCTGTGGATGACTCTCCTGCTGGTCCTCAACTTTAATATCAGTGCTATGGATTACTTCCCTGCTGGTCCTCATCCTTAATATCAGGGCTGTGGATGACATTCCTGCTGGTCCTCATCTTTAATATCAGTGCTACAGATTACTTTCCTGCTGGTCATCATCCTTACTAGCGGGGCTCTGGATGATTCGACTGCTAAACATCATCCTTACTATCGGAATTGTAGATGACTTTCTTGCTGGCCCTCACTCTTGCTATCAGGTCTCTAGGTGACTTTTCTTCGAGTCCTCAATCTTACTAGCGGGTCAGTGAGATACTTTTCTGATGATCCTCATTCTTACTAGCGGGTCAGTGGGTGACTTTCTCTTGTCCTTACCCTTAGAAGCGGGGCTCTGGATGACTTTCTTGCTAGTCCTCACCCATACTAGCGATGCTCTGGATGACTTTGCACTTGGGCCTCATCCTTACTAGCAGTGTAGTGGATGACTTTCCTGCTGGTTCTCACCCTTACTGACGAGGCGGCGGATTACTTTCCTGATGGTTCAGATTCTTACTAGTGGAGCTGTCGATGACTTTCCTGCTGGCCCTCACCCTTACTAGTGAGGAAGTGGATAACTTTCTGCTGGTCCTCTTCCTTACTAGCAAGGCTGTGGATGGCTTTCTTGCTGTTCCTCATCCATAACATCAGGGCTGTGGATGACTTTCCTGCTGTTCCTCATCCATAACATCCGGGCTGTTCTTGACCTTCTTGCTAGTCCTCGTCCTTGATGACTTTCATGCTGGTCCTGAACCCTGCCATCAGGTCTCTTGGTGAATTTTCTACAAGTCCAAGATCTCACTAACGGGTCAGTGGGTGACTTTCATGCTGGTCCTCATCCTTACTAGGGGGCAGCGGAAAACCTTCATACTGGTCCTCACCCTTACTATATAGATTGTGAATGACTTCCCTGCTGGGCCTCATCCTTCCTCTCAGGGCTGTTGATGACTTTCCTGCTGCATCCTCAATATCAGGGCTCTGAATGACTTTCCTACTGGTCCTCATCATTTATATCAGGGCTGTGATTAATTTCCTGCTGGTCCTCATCCATACTAGTGAGGCTGTGCATAACTTTCCTGCTAGTCCTCATCCTTACTAGCGGGACTTTCGATGACTTTTCTGCAAGTCCTCACTCTTGATAGTGGTTCAGTATGAGACTTTTCTGCGAGTCTTCCTTCTTACTAGCGGGTCAGTGGGTGACTTTTCTACTGATCCTCTTCCTTACTAGCGGGTCAGTGGGTGACTTTCCTACTTGTTCTCACCCTTAATATCAGGCCTGTGGATGATTTTCCTGGTGGTCCTCATTCTTACTAACGGGGCTGTGAATGACTTTCCTGATGATTCTCATTCCTACTGGCGGATCTGTGGTTGATTTTCCTGCTGGTTCCCACCCTTACATTTGGGCTGTGGATGACTTTCTTTTGGTCTTCAACCTTACTAAAAGGCTGTGGATGACTTTCCTGCTGTTCCTCATCCATAACATCAGGGATGTGGATGACTTTCTTTTGGTCTTCAACCGTACTAACAAGGCTGTGGATGATTTTCCTGCTGATCCTCATCCATAACATCAGGGCTGTGGATTACTTTCCTGCTGGTCCTCATCCTAACTAGCGGGGCTGTGGATAACTTTCCTGCTGGCCCTTATGCTGACGATAGGGGCTGTTGATGACTTTCCTGTTGGTCCTTACCCTTACTAGCGGGGCAGTGGATAACTTTCCTGCTGCTCCTCACTCTTAATATCAGGTATGTGAATGACTTTCTTGCTGGTCCTCATTCCTACTAGCGGGACTGTGGATAACTTTCCTGCTGCTCCTCACTCTTAATATCAGGTATGTGGATGACTAAGTCTTCTTGCTGGTCCTCACTGTTACTAGCGGGTCTGTGGATAACTTTCCTGCTGGTCCTCTTCCTTACCAACAGGGCTACGGATGACTTTCTTGCTGGTTCTCATCCTTACGAGTGGGACTGTGGATAACTTTCCTGCTGCTCCTCACTCTTAATATCAGGTATGTGAATGACTTTATTGCTGGGCTTCACTCTTACGAGCGGGACTGTGGATAACTTTCCTGTTGGTCCTCACTCTTTGATATCAGACATGTTGATGAGTTTCCTGCTGGCCCTCATCCTTACTAGCGGAGCTGTGGATGATTTCCTGCTGGTCCTCATCCTCACTAGCGAGGATGTGGATAGCTTTCTGCTGGTCCTCATTCTTACTAGCAAGGCTGTGAATGACTTTTCTCCAGGTCATCATCCTTACTATCAGGGTATTGGATGACTCTCATGCTGGTCCTCACTCTTACTAGCAGGACTGTGGATGACTTTCCTGCTGAACCTTTTCCTTAGCAACAGGGCTGTGAATGACTTTCATGCTGGTCCTCTTCCTTTGATATTAGGGCTGTGGATGACTTTTCTTCTGGTCCTCTTCCTTAGCAACAGGGCTCTGAATGACCTCGCTGATCCTCAACCTTTAATAGCAGGTCTGTGGATGACTTTCTTGCTGGTCCTTATCCTTACTAGCGGGGCTGTGGACAATTTCCCTGCTGGTCCTTATTCTTACTAGTGGGGCTGTGGATGACTTTCCTACTGATCTTCACCCTTACTAGTAGGGCTGTGTATGGCTGTCCTGCTAGTCTTCATCCTTACTAACGGGACTTTGGATGACTTTCATGCTGGTCCTCAACCTTACTATCAAGTCTCTGTATGACTTTTCTGCAAATCTTCACTCTTACTAGTGGTTCAGTATGTGACATTTCTGCTGATCCTCATCCTTACTAGCGGGTCAGTGGGTGACTTTCCTGCTGGTACTTATCCTTAATATCAGACATATGGATGATTTTCCTACTGGTCCTCACCCATACTAACGGGGCTGTGAATTACTTTCCTTTGGTCTTCAACCGTACTAACATGGATGTGAATGACTTTCTTTTGGTCTTCAACCTTAATAACATGGATGTGGATGACTTTCCTGCTGTTCCTCATCCTTAGTATCAGGGCTGTGGATGTCTTTCCTCCTGATCCTCATCCTTAATATCAGGGATATGGATTACTTTCCTGCTGGTCATCATCCTTACTAACGGGGCTGTGGATGATTCGTCTGCTAGACATCATCCTTACTAGCGGGATTGTGGATGACTTTCCTGCTGGCCCTCAATCTTACTACCAGGTCTCTAGGTGACTTTTTTGCGAGTCCTCAATCTTACTACCAGGTCAGTAAGTTACTTTTCTGCTGATCCTCATCCATACCAGCGAGTCAGTGGATGACTTTTTCTTGTCCTTACCCTTAGAAGCGGGGCTGTGGGTGACTTTCCGGCTGGTCCTTACCCTTACTATAGAGGCAGTGGATGACTTTCCTGCTAGTCCTCACCCATAATAGCGATGCTCTGGAAGACTTTGCACTCGGGCCTTACCCTTACTAGCAGTGAAGTGGATGACTTTCCTGCTGGTTCTAACCCTTACTAAAGGGGCGGTGGATTTCTTTCTCGATGGTTCTCATCCATATTAGTGGAGCTGTCGATGACTTTCCTACTGGTCTTCACCCTTACTAGTAGGGAAGTGGATAACTTTCAGCTGATCTTCTTGCTTACTATCAAGGCTGTGGATGACTTTACTGATGGTCCTCATCCTTATTAGCGGGGCTGTGGATGACTTTCTTGTTATTCCTCATCTTTACTAGCGGGACTGTGAATGACTTTCATGCTGGTCCTCACCCTTACTATAAATGCAGTGGATGACTCTCCTGCTGTTCCTCATCCATAACATCAGGGCTGTGGATGACTCTCCTACTGGTCCTCATCCATAACATCAGGGCTATGGATGACTTTCCTGCTAGTCCTCATCCTTGATAGCTGGACCTTTGATGACTTTCATGATGGTCTCTTTGTAACTTTTCTACAAGTCCTCACTCTCACTAGCGGGTCAGTAGGTGACTTTTCTGCTGATCCTCATTCTTACTAGGGGGCAGTGGATAACTTTCATGCGGGTCCTCACCCTTACTATATAGACAGTGAATGACTTCCCTGCTCGACCTCATCCTTCCTTTCAAGGCTCTGGAGACTTTCCTACTGGTCCTCATCCTTAATATTAGGGCTGTGATTAATTTCCAGCTGGTCCTCATCCTTATCAGTGGGGCTGTGCATAACTTTCCTGCTGGTCCTCAGCCTTACTAACGGGACTTTGGATGCTGGTCATCAACCTTACTATCAGGTCTCTGAGTGAATTTTCTGCAAGTCCTCATTCCTTCTAGCGGTTCAATAGGTGACTCTTCTGCTGATCCTCATCCTTACTATTGGGTCAGTGGGTGACTTTTCTGCGAGTCCTCCCTCTTACTACCGGATTAGTGATTGACTTTCTTACTGGTCCTCACCCTTGATATCAGGCATGTGGATGATTTTCCTGCTGGTCCTCACCCTTACTAACGGGGCTGTGAATGAGTTTCCTAATGGTTCTCGTTCCTACTAACGGATCTGTGGATGATTTTCCTGCTGGGTCTCACCTTTACATTTGGGCTGTGGATGACTTTCTTTTGGTCTTCGAGCTTACTAAGAAGGCTGTGAATGACTTTCCTGCTGTTCCTCATCCATAACACCAGGGCTGTGGATGACTTTACTTCTGGTCCTCATCCTTAACATCAGGGCTGTGGATTACTTTCCTGCTGGTCCTCATCCTTACTAGCGGGGCTGTATGTGATTCGACTGCTAGTCATTACCCTTATTTCCGAGACTTTAGATGATTTTCCTGATGATCCATTTCCATAGCAACAGGGCCGTTGATGACTTTCGTGCTGGTCCTCATCCTTACTATCAGGGCTGTGAATGACTTTCCTGCTAGTTCTCATCTTTACTATATTCTACTATACACTATCTTTACTATATTCCAGCTGGTCCCCACAATTACTACTGGGGCTTTGGATAACGTTCTTGCTAGTCCTCATCCTTACTAGAGGGGCTGTGGATGACTTTCCTGCTGGCCCTTATACTGACGAGAGGGGCTGTGGATGACTTTCCTGCTAGTCCTTACCCTTACTAGCGGTGTAATGGATAACTTTCCTGCTGCTCCTCACTCTTAATATTAGGTATGTGGATGACTTTCCTGCTGGTTCTCACTCTTACGAGCGGGACTGTGAATAACTCTCCTGCTGGTCCTCATTCCTTGATATCAGGCATGTGGATGACTTTCCTGCTGGTTCTCATCCTTACTAGTAGAGCTGTGGATGATTTCCTGTTGGTCCTCACCCTTACTAGCGGGGCTGTGGATGACTTTCTACTGATCGTCATTTTTACTAGTAAGGCTGTGAATGACTTTTCTTTTGGTCATTATCCTTACAAGCGGGGCTGGTGATGACTTTTCTCCCGGTCATCATCCTTACTATTAGGGTTGTGGATCACCATTGTCCTCACCCTCATTAGCAGGACTGCGGATGACTTTCCTGCAACGGGGCTGTGAATGACTTTCTTGCTGATCCTCACCCTTTAATATCAGGGCTGTGGAAGATTTTCCTGCTGGTTTTTATCCTTATTAGAGGGTCTGTGGATGACTTTTCCGCTGACCCTCACTCTTACTATCAGGTTTCTAGGTGACTTTTCTACGAGTCCTCACACTCACTAGCTGGTCAGTGAGTTACTTTTCTGGATCCTTATCCTTACTAGCGGGTCAGTGTGTTACTTTTCTGGATCCTCATCCTTACTAGCGGGTCAGTCGGTGACTTTTTCTTGTCCTTTCCCTTAGTAGCGGGGCTGTGGATGACTTTCCTGCTGGTCCTTACCCTTACTATAAAGGCAGTGGATGACTTTCCTGCTAGTCCTCACCCATACTACGATGCTTTGGAAGACTTTGCACTTGGACTTCATCCTTACTAGCAGTGTTGTGTTTGACTTTCCTGCTAGTTCTCACCCATACTAACGGGGCGGTGGATCACTTTCCTGATGGTTCTCATCCTTACTAGTGGAGCTGTCGATGACTTTCCTGCTGGTCTTAACCCTTACTTGTGGGGATGTGGATAACTTTCTGCTGGTCCTCATCCTTACTAGCGGGGCTGTTAATGATTTTCCTACTAGTCCTCATCCTTACTAGCAGAGCAGTGGATGCCTTTCCTGCTGGACGTCACCCTCACTATCAGGTCTCTGGGTGACTTTTCTCCGAGTCCTCCCTCATACTAGCGGGTCAGTGGGTGACTTTTCTGTTGATCCTCATCCTTGCTAGCGGGTCTGTGGGTGACCTTCCCACTGGTCCTCACCTTTTAATATCAGGTCTGTGGATGATTTTCCTGCTGGTTCTCACCCTTACATTTGGGGCTGTGGATGATTTTCTTTTGGTCTTCAACCTTACTAACAAGGCTGTTGATGACTTTCCTGCTGTTCCTCATCCATAACATCAGGGCTGTGGATGGCTTTCCTGCTGTTCTTCATCCATAACATCCGGGCTGTGGATGACTTTCCTGCTAGTCCTCGTCCTTAACAACGGGACCTTTGATGACTTTCATGCTGGTCCTGAACCCTACCATCAGGTCTCTTGGTGAATTTTCTACGAGTCCTCGATCTCACTAACGGGTCAGTGGGCGACCTTTCTGCTCATCTGCACCCTCAAAGGGTGCAGTGGAAAACTCTCATGCTGGTCCTCACCGTTATCATATAGACTGTGAATGGCTTCCCTGCTGGGCCTCATCCTTCCTCTCAGGGCTGTTGATGACTTTCCTGCTGTTTCTCATCCTTAATATCAGGGCTCTGGATGACTTTCCTACTGGTCCTCATCCTTAATATCAGGGCTGTGATTAATTTCCTGCTGGTTCTCATCCATACTAGTGAGGCTGTGCATAACTTTCCTGCTAGTCCTCATCCTTACTAGTGGGACTTTCGATGACTTTCCTGTCGGTCCTCAACTTTACTATCAGGTCTCTGGGTGACTTTTCTGCAAGTCCTCACTTTTACTAGTGGTTCAGTAGGTGAGTTTTCTGCTGATCCTCATCCTTACTAGCGGATGGTGACTTTTCTGCAAGTCCTCCCTCTTACTAGCGGGTCAGTGGGTGACTTTCCTACCGGTCCTCACCCTTAATATCAGGCCTGTGGATGATTTTCCTGGTAGTCCTCATCATTACTAATGGGGCTGTGAATGATTTTCCTGTTGATTCTCATTCCTACTAACGTATCTGTGGATGATTTTCCTTCTGGTTCTCACCCTTATATTTAGGCTGTGGATTACTTTCTGTTTGTTTTTAACCTTACTAACAAGGCTTTCCTGCTGTTCCTCATCCATAATATCAGGGCTATGGATGAATTTCCTACTGGTTCTCATCCTTGATATCAGGGCTGTGATTAATTTCCTGCTAGTCCTCATCCATACTAGCAGATTCGTGGATGATTTTCCTGCTTGTCCTTATCCTTACTAGCGGGGCTGTGTATGACTTTCTTGCTCGACATCATCCTTCCTAGCGGGAGTTTCGATGACTTTCATGCTGGTCCTCATCCTTACTAGGGTGCAATGGATAACTTTAATGCTGGTCCTCACTCTTACGATATAGACTGTGAATGACTTCCCTGCTGTTGATGACTTTCCTGCTGTTCCTCATACTTAATTTCAGGGCTCTGGAGGACTTCCCGACTGGCCCTCTTCCTTAATATCAGGGCTGTGATTAATTTTCTGCTGGTTCTCATCCACACTAGTGGGGCTGTGCATAACTTTCCTGCTAGTCCTCATCCTTACTAGTGGGACTTTGGATGACTTTCATGCTGGTCCTCAACCTTACGATCAGGTCTCTGGGTTACTTTTCTGCAAGTCCTCACTCTTACTAGAAGGTCAGTATGTGACTTTTCTCCTGATCCTCATCCTTATTAGCGGGTCAGTGAGTGAATATCCAGCTGGTCCCCACCCTTAATATCAGGCATATGGATGATTTTCTTGCTGGTCCTCGCCCATACTAACGGGGCTGTGAATGACTTTCCTGATGGTTCTTATTCCTACTTGCGGATCTGTGGAAGATTTTCCTGCTTGTTCTCACCCTTACATTTAGGGCTGTGAATGACTATCCTTCGGTATTCAACCTTACTAACATGGATGTGAATGACGTTCCTTTGGTCTTCAACCTTACTAACATGGATGTGTATGATTTTTTCTGCTGTTCCTAATCCTGAATATCGTGGCTATTGATTACTTTCCTGCTGTTCCTCATCTTTAACATCAGGGCTATGGATTACTTTCCTGCTGGTTATCATCCCTATTAGCGGGGCTGTGGATGATTCGTCTGCTAGACATCATCCTTACTAGCGGAATTGTGGATGACTTTTCTGCTGGCCCTCACCCTTACTATCAGGTCTCTAGGTGACTTTTCTTCGAGTCTTCAATCTTACTAGCTGGTCAGTGAGTTAGTTTTTGGCTGATCCTCATCCTTACTAGCGGGTCAGTGGGTGACTTTTTCTTATCCTTCCCCTTAATGGTTGCTGTGGATGACTGCACTTGATCCTCATCCTAACTAGCAGAGCAGTGGATGACTTTCCTGCTAGTCCTCATCCATGCTAGCGATGCTCTGGATGACTTTGCACTTGGGCCTCATCCTTACCAGCAGTGTTGTGGATGACTTTCCTGCTGGTTCTCACCCTTACCAAGGGGGCGGTGGATTACTTTCGTGATGGTTCTCATGTCGGTGAGTTACTTTTCTGCTGATCCTCATCCTTACTAGCGGGTTACTGGGTGACTTTTTCTTGTCCTTCCCCTTAGTAGCGGGGCTGTGGATGACTTTCCTGCTGGTCCTTTCCCTTACTATAAAGGCAGTGGATGACTTTCCTGCTAGTCCTCACCCATACTAGCGATGCTCTGGATGACTTTGCACTTGGTCCTCATCCTTATTAGCAGAGCAATGGATGACTTTCCTGCTAGTCCTCACCCATACTAGCGATGCTCTGGAAGACTTTGCACTTGGGCCTCATCCTTACTAGCAGTGTAGTGGATGACTTTCCTGCTTGTTCTCATCCTTACTTACGGAGCGGTGGATTGAATTGCTGATGGTTTTCATCCTTACTAGTGGAGCTGTCGATGACTTTCCCTCTGGTCCTCACCCTTACTAGTGGGGATGTGGATAACTTTCCGCTGGTCCTCTTCCTTACTAGCAAGGCTGTGGATGACTTTACCGCAGGTCCTCATCCCTACTAGTGGGGCTGTGGATGACTTTCTTGTTATTCCTCATCTTTACTAGCGGGACTGTGGATGATTTTCATGCTAGTCCTTACCCTTACTATAAAAGCAGTGGATGACTCTACTGCTGGCCTCATCCTTAGTAGCAGGGATGTGGATAACTTTCCTGTTGGTTCTTATGCTTACTATCCTGTGGATGACTTTCTACCTGGTCCTCATCCTTACTCTTAGTGCTTTGGATGAATTTCCTTCTTTTGCTCTTCCTTAATATCAGTGTTGTGGAATACTTTCCTACTAGTCTTCATCCTTACTATCAGAGCAGTGGATGCCTTTCCTGCGGGAACTCACCCTTATCATCAGGTCTCTGGGTGATTTTTCTGCTAGTCCTCCTTCTTACTAGCGGGTCAGTGGGTGGCGTTTCTGCTTATCCTCATCCTTACTTGCGGGTCAATGGGTGGCTTTTCTACTGGTCGTCACCTTAAATATCAGGCCTGTGGATGATTTTCCTACTGGTCCTCACCCTTACTTACGGGGCTGTGAATGACTTTCCTGATGGTTCTCATTCCTACTACTGGTTCTGTGGATGATTTTCCTGCTGGTTCTCAAGCTTACATTTGGGTCAGTGGATAACTTTCTTTTGGTCTTCCCACCTCACTAACAAGGCTGTGCTTTACTTTCCTGTTGGTTCTCACCCTTACTAGCGAGACTTTGGATGACTTTCCTGCTGGTCCTCATCCTTACTATCAGGGCTGTAGATGACTTTCCTGTTGTTCGTTACCCCTACTATCAGGGCTATGGATGACTTTGCTGTTGGTCCTTAGCTCTTACTAGCGAGGCTTTGGATGACTCCTTCTAATCCTCATCCTTACTAGCGATGCTGTGGATGACTTTTCCATTAATCGTCATCCTTCCCAGTGGAGGCGTGGATGACATTTCAGCTGGTCTCCACAATTACTACTGGGGCTTTGGATTACGTTCTTTGCTGGTCCTCATCCTTATTATTGGGGCTGTGGTTAACTCTCCTGCTGGTCCTCACTCTTGATATCAGGTATGTGGATGACTTTCTTGCAGGTCCTCACTCTTACTAGCGGGTCTGTGGATAACTTTACAGCTGATCCTCTTCCTTACCAATAGGGCTGTGGATGACTTTCATCTTGGTGTTTTTCTTTACTATCACGGTAGTAGATGACTCCTGTTGGTTCTCACCCTTGATATTAGGGCTCTCGATGACTTTCCTGCTGGTCCTCATCTTTCCTAGACTGTCTGTGGATTATTTTACTGCTGTTCATTTTCCATACTAGCGGGGCTGTGGATGTCTTTCTTGCTGGTTCTCATTCTTACTGTCAGAGCAGTGGATGACTTTCCTGTGTGTCCTTAACTTTAATTGAGTCGCCCTGGATGACCTTCCTGCAGGTCTTCAATCTTAATAGTAGGGCTGTGGATGACTTTCTAGCTGGTCCTCATCCTTACTATCATGACTGAATGACTTTCATGTTGTTCCTTATCCTCACTATCAGGGCTCTGGATGACTTACCTGCTGGTCCTCTTCCTTACTATAAGTGCTGTGGATGAGTTTTCTTCAAGTCCTTACCCTTACTAGCGAGTCTGTGGATGACTTTCTTGCTGCTCCTCATCCTGATTATCAGATTAGACGATGACTTTCTTGATGGTCAAGAACCTTACGAAAGAGGCTATGGATGACGTTCCTGGTAGATCTCAAACTTACCAGAAGGTCTGTGGATGACTCTCCAGCTAGTCCTCATCTTTACTATCTGGGGTATAGATGACTTTCCTGCTGTCTTTATCCTTACCATCAGGGCTGTGGATGACTTACCTGCTGGTCCTCATCCTTGCTATAAGTGCTGTGGATGATTTTTCTGCTGTCTCTATCCTTACTAGCGAGTCTTTGGATGACTTTCTTCCTGCTACTCATCCTTACTGTGGATGACTTTCTTCCTGCTTCTCATCCTGAGTATCAGAGTAGTGGATGAATTTCCTGCTGTTTCTGAACCTTACTAACGGAGCTATGGATGACCATCCTGCTGGACCTGGAACTTACCACCAAAGCTGTATAAGTTTCTTGCTGTCCTCACCCTTACTATCGGGCCTGTGGATGACTTACCTGCTGGTCCTCTTACATACTCTAGGGGCCGTGGATGGCCTTCCTGCTGGTCCTTATCCTTACTACCGTGGCTAAGGATGACTTTCTTACTGGTCCTCATCCTTATAGCAGGGATGTGGAAGACTTTCCTGCTGGTCTTCATCCGTACTATAAAGGCAGTGGATGACTTTCCTGATGGCCTCATCCTTACTAGCAAGAATGTGGATAACTTTCCTGTTATTCCTCATGCTTACTATCAAGTCTGTGGATGACTTTCTAGCTAGTCGTTGTGAAACGACTCTCCTGCTGTTCCTCATCCTTAATATCATGGCTCTGGATGACTTTCCTGCTGTTCCTCATCCTTAATATCATGGCTCTGGATGACTTTCCTGCTGTTCCTCATCCTTAACATCAGGACTGTGTGTGATTTTCCTGCTTGTCCTCATCCTTACGAGCGGTACTTTGGATGACTTTCATGCTATTCCTCACCCTTACTGTCAGGTCTCTGGGTGATTTTTCTGATAGTCCTCACTCTTACTAGCGTGTCAATAAGTGAGTTTTCCTTCTGATCCTCATCCTTACTAGCGGATCAGTTTATGACTATCATACTGGTCCTCAACATTACTATAAAGGCAGTGGATGACATTCCTGCTGGTCCTCATCCTTAATATAAGGGCTATGGATGACTTTCCTGCTGGCTCTCGCCCTTACTAACGGGGCGGTGGATTACTTTCCCGATGGTTCTCATCCTTACTAGTGGAGCTGTCGATGACTTTCCTGCTGGTCCTCACCTTTACTAGTGGGGAAGTGGATAACTTTCTGCTGGTCCTCTTCCTTACCAGCAAAGGCTGTGGATGACTTTACTGCTGGTCCTCATCCTTACTAGCGGGAATGTGGATGACTTTCCTGCCAGTCCTCATCCTTACTAGCGGGTCAGTGGATGACTTTTCTGCTGATCCTCATCCTTACTAGTGGGTCAGTGGATGACTTTGCTGCTGCTCCTTACCTTAATATCATGCATGTGGATGATTTTCCTGCTGGTTCTCACCCTCACTAATGGGGCTGTGAATGACTTTTCTGATGGTTCTCATTCCTAGTAGCGGATCTGTGGATGATTTTCCTGCTGGTCCTCACCCTTACTAAAGGGGCTGTGAATGACTTTCCTGATGGTTCTCATTCCTAGTAGCGGATCTGTGGATGATTTTCCTGCTGGTCCTCATTCTTACTATCAGGTACTAGCTGGTCAGTGAGTTACTTTTTTGCTGATCCTCATCCTTGCTAGCAGGGCTGTTGATGATTTTCCTGCTAGTCCTCATCCTTACTAGCGGGAATGCGGATGACTTTCATGCTGGTCCATACCCTTACCCTGGGTGACATTTCTGTGAGTCCTCACTCTTACTAGCGTATTAGTGGGTGACTTTTCTGCTGATCCTCATCCTTACTAGCGGGGCTGTGGATGACTTTCCTGCTAGATCTCACCCTTACTAACGATGGTGTGGATGCGTTTCCCGTTGGTCGTCATCCTTCCTAGCAAAGCCGTGGATGACATTCCAGCTGGTCTCCACAATTACTACCGGGGCTTTGGATGACTTTCCTGCTAGTCCTTATCCTTACTAACGGGGCTGTGGACAACTTTCCTGCTGGTCCTCATCCTTACTAGCGGAGCTGTGGATGACTTTCCTGCTAGTCCTTACCTTTACTAGCGGGACTGTGGATAGCTTTCCAGTTGATCCTCTTCCTTACCAACAGGGCTGTTCATGACTTTCATCTCTTTCTTTTTCTTTACTATCAGGGCAGTGGATGACTCTTGCAGGTCCTCACCCTAAATATCAGGGCTCTGGGTGATTCCAGCTGATCCTCATCCTTACTTGCGGGACAGTGGATGATTTTCCTGCTGTCCAAATTCTTAGTATCAGGGTAGTGGATGACTTTCCTGCTGGTCCTCATCCTTACTAGCGGGGCTCTGGATTATTTTCCTGCTGGTCATTTTCCATACTAGCGGGGCCGTGGATGACTTTCTTGCAGGTTCTTATCGTTACTGTCAGAGCCGTGGATGACTTCTCTGTTTGTCCATAACTTTAATACTGGTGCCCTGGGTGACCTTCCTGATGGTCCTCCATCTTAATAGTGGAGCTGTGGATGGCTTTCCTGCTGGTTCTCACCCTTACTATCAGGGCTGTGGAAGACTTACCTGCTGGTCCTCATCCTTACTATCAGAGCTGTGAATGACTTTTCTGCTGGTCCTTATCCTTACTATAAGGGCTATGGGTGACTTTCCTGCTGGTCATCATCCTTAGTATCAGGGCTGTGGATTGCTTTCCTGCTTGTTCTTATCCTTACTAGCCAGGCTCCGGATAACTTTCCTGCTAGTACTCACCCTGACTAGCGGGACTGTGGATGACTTTCATGCTGTGTATGCCTTTCCTGCTGGACCTCACCCTTACTATCAGGTCTCTGGGTGACATTTCTGCGAGTCCCCCCTCTTACTAGCGGGTCAGTTGGTGACTTTCCTGCTGATCCTCATCCTTACTAGCAGGTCAGTTGGTGACCTTCCTGCTGATCGTTATCCTTACTAGCGGGTCAGTGGGCGACTTTCCTTCTCGTCCTCACCCTAAATATCAAGCCTGTGGATGATTTTCCTGCTGGTCCTCACCCTTAATAACGGGGTTGTGGAAGAATTTCCTGATGGTTCTGATTCTTACTATCGGAGCTGTAGCTGTAGATGATTTCTTCTGCTGGTCTTCATCTTTAGTAGCAAGGCTGTTGATGACTCTCTTCCTGGTCCTCATCCTTATTATTATGACTGTGGATCATTTTCCTGCTGGTCCTTACTATGACGGTTCTGTAACTTTCCTGTTGGTGCTCACCCTTACTATCACAGCTGTGAATGACTTTCCTGCTGGTCCTCATTCCTAGTCGAAGGGATGTAGATGATTTTCCTGCTGGTCCTCATCCTTAATAGCGGGGCGGTAGATAACTGTTTTGCTAATCCTCATCTTTAATAGCAGGGATATGGAAGATTTTCCTGCTGGTCATCATCTGTACTAGTGGGGCAGTGGATGACTTTCCTGCTGGCACTCATCGTTACTATCATGTATGTCTGTGGATGACTTTCTAGCTGCTCCTCATCCTTCCTCTCAGTGCCTTAGATGACTTTCCTGTTGTTCCTGTTATGTTCTGCCTCCACCCCTTACACTGAAGAGTATATAATCAGCCCATAGGCTTATCAAAACAGATATCTCTGAAATAACAGCTTCTGTTAACACAGAGATTTGGGCTAGACACAGATTCCCTTACCATCTGGCTAACATATGATAGCTGACGGCCGTAATGATACACCTACTTTTTCCTTCTTGTCAAGTTAGTCAAATACCAAGCACAGATAAAATTCTATATGAATATATTTATAATAGCAAAAGTAGTAAACATGGCTCTTTCGCGACATGAATAATACAATTTATACTTGATACATAGATCTCTCTCTACATTACTCTACTTAACACCTCTTTGGCAAATTTACTGGCCTTAGTTATATAACATAAGGGTTTGAAATGACTGAGATGTGTACAGCTTACATTATACATTTACCAACAGCTTTGAATCACATCCTTCCTCTATGTCTATTCTGTGAGAGAGGCTTGACCTTGGCCTTCTTCCAGTTTCTATAC
>JAUUDZ010095287.1:0-16159 GCA_032361705.1 Panulirus versicolor
TATATATAAATGTGTGTGTGTGTGTGTGTGTGTGTGTGTGTGGGAGTAAGTAGTATAGTGAACCAGATCAGAGCCATATCATAGGGAACGTTGAGCAGGTGGGTGGACATAACGTCCTCCTCCACCTTGACACAGTCTAGATGAGGCTTAGGAAACCCTCATTTGTGAGGCTGCAGGTCTGACTGTAGCCTCACAGTCGCGCTCGCTCACCCTAACGGTTTTAATGAGCGTTTAGAAATGGATTGTTTATTGCACGACCTTGAAGTAATGCACATCCGGGCTGTCAGAATGATGTATTGTTTGCCTCTGAAAAGTGCTCGTATCAAGTTATATTTTCACACTCGTGACGAGAATCGTTGTCCTTAAGGTTACTGGAAGACTGCAGTGGTGTTGGAGGTCTTGCCGTGGGGGTCTTGCTGTGGGGGTCTTGGTTGATTTGCCCGTCCTTCTCTTCACGACCTCTGGCAACCATCGTAGATCTATATGTTTATGATAAGTATAACAATCTATGTAAATACAGTGACCTATTTTACTTCAGGATCGTCTCTCGAGTCTGCTACATTCCTGTCTATTCCACTTAGCATTTGTTTCTTTGTATAATCTTATATTTCTTGTGTGGGTCTGCACACTGCCTTATACAGTGTAGGTCAGGTTTGGTGAATACGAGCACCTGCCTGACCTGACCTGTTTCCTGTAGGTGGGGGGATAGTCGGACTCGCCCGGTGCAGAGGATACCTGGACTGCATCACTCAGGTGTGGGTATGTCCGTGTCTCCACACGACGGCCACGGTATACGTGCTACATGGCAGGTCTCCGGAGTGGATCCCCTCCTGCTGCATCGCCTCGTCCTGACAGACGATGGCGTTAAGGGACTTGAGGCGGTTATGAGAAGCATCGAATATTGTTGATTGATGCATCTGGCTGCCTCTCATGGTTGACAGGTGCCTCTCCTGGCGCTACATTACCTCTCCTAACGACCAGTTATCTCTCTCCCTGGCGAGGTGGCACTACCTCCCCTGACGACTCCCCGTTACCTTTCTTGGCGGCAAGGTACGACGCTCTCCTGACGCCGGGCTGCCTTGCTCGATGCATCATGAACGAGTCTCCTGATGTCGGCTCGTTTTTTCCTGACGGTTTGGTGATTACCCTGAAACGGTCTGTATCGATTGTGTCATGTGATGTGCACTACACAGGAGAGTAGTTACTGACACACTTAAGAGATTCGGTCTTGCTTGTAGGAGTTAAGGTAATCTACATACAGTGCAGCCAGTGTTCATACTTCCCCAAATGACGTCGTGGCCACCACAGCAGGATCTACGTGTACCTTCAACAACAATAACTGAGAACATTCGGCTGAAGATAACTTCGTTAGTTTCCAAGACTGGAGATGAAGGTTGAACACGGGAGACATTGAGACCCGTCCGTGGTGGGGTATAACACGGCTGGAGACCTGTCCGTGGTGGGAGGTGGTATGACTGGAGTTTAAAGTTCATTAAGACAATTTAGCTGAGGCCGAGGAGTCCCTCTTGCGTCAGCAGGACGCAGGAACAAATACTTGGCCAGGTAATGAGGGGAGGCGCCTCCTTCACGGTGAGGGGGTTATGTGTAGGGTGAGGGGAGATGTGTGGGGTGTGGGGAGATGTGTGGGGTGAGGGGAGATGTGTGGGGTGAGGAGAGAAGTTTAGAGGAGGAGGAGAGAAGCTGTCAAGCTTAGTGGTGTCGGGTGTGAACGTTATCGTTATACATTGGTTTCCTCCGGCTCGCTGGCGTCTTCCCTCACTGTTGTAAGATGATAACCTGATCTCCATAATGTTGTTGTAGGACAGCCTGGCCTCCATAATGTTGTTGTAGGATAATCTGGCCTCCATAATGTTGTAAGATAACCCGACCTCCATAATGTTGTTGAAGGGTAATCTGGCCTCCATAATGTTGTTGTAAGATAACCCGACCTCCATAATGTTGTTGTAAGATAACCCGACCTCCATGATGTTATAACTTAAGCCTTGTAAGATCATAAGATAACCCGGTTCCCATACTTTGGTTTCAGAGTAAGAAACATGTTTGTACTCTGTGTATGTAAACAGTTACGCCACAGATTACCCATGTGTAGTTTGTTAGCATTTGTTAGACGCCTGAGGAACGTGTCTTTTCATCATTGGTGTTGAGATAAAGTGTATGACATAACTCCCGTGAGAAGATTGTCGCTCAGCTGACAAGTGCCGCTCAGGGCCGATCCTTTCTGAAATCGTGTCGTATATTTCATTCGTCCTGTCAGCGTTTTTCTCTTGTGAGGCGAGACCCAACCTGCACGACACGCCCCACACAGCTGAGTTAGGCATTATTTGCTCTGCAACATACACCCCGCTCACGTTGAGGAATATGGCCACGCCAAGGATGAGCATCATATCCTATATTGCCAGCCAGTTGCTGCAGCGTCTGTGTGGAAGATCAGTTTTGCTTTGACGTTTGAATAGCTTATCCCCGACTACCAATAGTCGTGTGTCGCTTTTAAACCTGAGGATCGCCTCAGACAAGGTAGTTAGTGAAGCTGGATCAAAACCTTATTGCTTTTGTCATACTTCAGGTGCCGTATCTCGGGCCAAAGACATCCTCCAGTCTCAGCCAATTGAGTTCAGAAGGTAAAGGATATGAGTTTCTTAATGAAAAGATAACAACTAGGAATGATTTCATGTCCTTAAGTGTCTGTATACCATTTATATTCACGATGTGAAAGGCTGAAATATTAGAGGTTTAAAGCCCCACACAACAGCTGTTGTAGTGTGAAAGGAACGATGTTCACATCGGGGAAATCACTGGTCTGAGCAACAGCGAACTTATCATTCAGGCAGAGAAGACGCTGGCCCAAATACCTACACCAGTCACCAGGCCCCTGTGTGTGTGTGTGTGTGTGTGTGTGAGCCAACACCCCGTCTGACGTTCCTTTATTCTCTCGTTCCACAAGAAAGTTAATTATCGGTCGCTTTATATAAACGCGTCCAACCGCCCAATTACAGCTAACTGCCTTTGATCTGGCTGCTAATTGGGCGAGAATAGGAAACTGTGGAGGAGGGTGGGCACAGACACCGAGCCACTCCCGAAACTAGACTGTTTTTTTGGCAAGAATCTTAGATACAAATGTGTCACTAATGACAGCATGACCAGGAGTTACCTAACTAGTTAGTTCGTTAACTATTTCCCCTACAAAGCTTGGTGTTACCGGACTACGCCCGCAAGTGGTTACTCTGCAATTTAGAAGTCACCAAGTGGGAGTGGAAGGAACTGCCTGCTCCAATAAGTCCATCATTTCCCTGCTTCTGCGTGTAGCGCAGCCTTGAATTTACTTAGAACAGGTCTTGGGGTTATATGGTGATAATGATAATAGTGATAATAATGATAATGATGATAGTAATAATATTAATAATGACTATAATGATAATAATAATGATAATAATTTTCGTATTTGTTGATCATTTCTCACGTTAGCGAGGTAGTAGGAACAGATGATTGACCTTCACAAGGAAACAATCCTGTTCAATACCTTATACTTAGATAAGTGAGCCTTACACTTGTAAGTACAGGGGCGGGCCAACCAATGGTGCTCACATGTGTTGACTATGGCATAATGAGGGAAGGCTGAGGGGAAAGCAGAGGAAGCCTGAGGACCAGTGTGAAGGCAGCATTAGAAGAAGCTTGAAGGCAGCATGAAGGCAGCGTGAAGGCCAGCATGTTAAACAAATCTGAAGCAGAAGATTCCACAGTTGAAAGAAACTTAGCTGAGAGTTGCTATAGTAAACATAAGTGGGAAAGCTGGAGGTCTCACCGTTGAGAGAGGCTTAGCTGGGAGAGCTAAGCCTGGCTGGACGGCTTGAGCTGGGAGAGACTTAAGTGGCAGCTGAAGGAGGCAGAGGTAAGTGACGGTCTGGAGGAAGGATTAAGGCAAGTCCAGGAGGGGATTACTGGGCCGCCTCACCCATCCTCTCACTCGTCCACCTCACCCACTTCTCACACTCGCTCTCCTCTATTGTCCTCCTCACTCGTCCTCCTCACTAGTCCTCCTCACCCGTCCACCTCACATGATCTGATACCTCCTCACCTCCGGGGCCTCGGTTCATTTCCTTGCCACGTAACAGGTTTACTGTCTCTCTCTCCTGTTTGTCTCAGGTATCGACCCTGATCACGTGGTCATCGTGAGGTCTCCAGCGAGCCTGGCGACACCTGTAGTGATCCTCAGTATACGTCTTTACCGCCTGATGGTAACCGTGTCTTGTTCCTCGAGCCTCCTGCCAGGGTGACACAAAGTTTGGCAGTCACTGTACGTGGACGGAAAAACGTAACTGCATGATTTTGCGCCTGGATATACTAAGCTGTTTGTACTCACGCGCGGACGAGCTAAACTCCAGTGCGTCGGAACTGGTGCATGAAGCAGATGATCCTGACAGTACACACATGCTGCAGGGGACATACGCAAGCACTAGCTAGGGTCAGGTCAATGGCCAGGTCGTCATACTCAAGGGGTTAAGGTGGATATTCTCATTAGTGTTGGCTTACTCTGGTCAACGGTCGGGCTATGATAGACGGACCTGAGGTTATGCAATAGGTACCAGGAAAGATACCTGATGTAAAATTTTTAAGTCGTATTTACAACCATAGATCATGCATTCTACACCATTCATCTTCAATTTATACATTCTACATCTTCGAGCTTAAGTTATACATTCCACATTCTTCACATTTACGAAGCACTTTGAAACTCATTGGCTCTTTTGGGAAAATATTGACCATGTTGTGTAAGCCATTACCAGAAAAGAACGAATCTATGACGTGAAGATACATGTTCCGGTGTGGGAGCTGATCTGGATGTGTCTCCCCACTGGTTCCTTCTCCCCAGTCATGTTTCATTCTCCCCATTTCTACTTCACTCTTCCCAGTGATAGCTCGTGTTCACTCTCAGTGGCTCATCTCCCCATTAGTGGATCATTTTTAAGATTACTGTTTCATTCTCCCCGTAATGGTCCATTTTCACTATTAATGGTTTATTTTCCCCACTAATAGTTGGTTCATTTTTCTCACTAACGGATCAGTCTCCCCATTAGTGGCTCCTCTCCCCAACAGTGGGTTATTTCCCCCATTGGCTTATTCTCATTAAAGGTTTATTTTCCCCATTATTGTCTCATTTTTTCCTGTTAATGGTTAATGTTTCCCACCCGCACCAGCTCTCACTCAGGAGTGCGTCACGCACCACAGCCGCGAACCCAACACACCCCATCCTCTGTTACTTCTTTCACACAGTTCTTTTTTTTTTTTTTGACAATACCACATCTCAGCTTGATCACCCAGTCCTGTGGCTTATTCTGTATGGCTGAACTGATGGGGGTCTTCTGCCTCTGAAGAACACACACACACACACACACACACACACGAGAGAGAGAACGTACATATGTTGAAGTGTGAAGTTGATATTCTATGTAATAGGAATGTGACTAGATTTATGTTCCTGGTATAAGGTTGTCGTCTTTGTTCATAATCAAACAGTTACATGAGCCAGCTACCAGTAACTAAGGCCACAGTTAGCTCTACAACACCGAGTCAGAAATAACTGGCATGATAAGTAGAAGCAGGAGAACTGAGCAATGACGGGATGTGTACCAAAATATTTTTTCTCTGGGAATGTAGGGAAATTTTAATAAATTACGTGTACGATGGAAAGCCAACGCGTAGCGTCAACTGAGGAAACTTTGTGTTATTCAGACTTAAAGATTTTCAGGTATCTAGATCTGTGAGAAGCAGTGTCTGTGGCAGTTTCTCGTTGTAGCCAGTGAGGTAGGCAGTGCCTCTCTACAACCAGTGACTGAAGGCAAAATTAATTACATTTGTTCTGAAGTTAACGGCTGGAATAACAGATGCAAACCATCGCTAGATAATGTGAGGAAATGAATGATGTAAAGATTAAGATGAGCTGGTTCCGCGAGGTACTAAGTTAGAGTCAAGTTTTCTTCATTATGTGTCAAGTCCGTCCCAAGTTTCTCTCTCTCTCTCTCTCTCTCTCTCTCTCTCTCTCTCTCTCTCTCTCTCTCTCTCTCTCTCTCTCTCTCTCTCTCTGGCGTAAAGTTTCCAAGACTTTAACTTTACAATATAACATCTTTCCAACAAGTTGCCGAGATTTGTGTTCCTGGTCTGGCAATAGAGTGAGGTGTGGGACTGTGATCATGTGGTAGCGATCATCTGTGAATCCTTGTCTCCCTCACGTTGCCTCTGCTGGTAACACTCAACCTGAGATCTGTGAGCACGATATTTACATAAACGTGGGACCTGAGGTGATGGTACGTGTGGTCCGACGCCTGGGGGAATCAGGTCATGCATGCGTGAAGACCTGCATCCCGGGAGACCCTGAGATATGAAGATGTTGCAGACTCGAACCCCCAGGGACAGCTAGCGCCCTCCTGGCCACCTGGTGTCATGATGCAGAACTACATGACTCACGAATGACTTGGTCATGTTTACCCGCGTGAATGAGGGAATCATCTTCACCCCTGAGGGACTGGATATAGTAGTCATGAGAATCATGTCATGAGTAATGAGGCGGGAGAGTTAATGAGGAGGATGACGGCTCCATAAGGGTCGTGCGGAGAAGAACGTGGCCAGCTGGGAAGCACACCAGGATATACATACCCACATGGAACCTCATACATATACATACATACACATTGATACACATACATACACAAACAGACACAAAGTGTTCATTCTATCACCCGTCAGTCTGTCACCTGTCACTATCACCCATCAGTCTATCATCCGTGTGTCTATCATCCGTCAGATGTCACTCACACATCTTTCCCTATCATTTAAGTACCCCCCCCCCCTCATATGATATACTTCACGTTTATCTCGCTTATTCCATCATACATTGTCCCTCACTTCAACTCATATATATATATATATATATATATATATATAACGTTCCTCGAATGTAGTTATTCTTGTTATGATATCATTTCGTCATCAATATTTTGTTTCAGTCTGCTTTTGTTGTGTAGTTCTGAATGCATATGTGGATGTCAGTGTTTGTTTCTGTATACAGACGTGTGTGTGTGTGTGTGTTTGTGTGTGTACTCTGTAAGCGGAGGACTGAGCAGTCCTCCCGTATGATGGGTCACAACAGTATATTTGTTCCGACAGTCGCTGTAACTAGACATGCGACACGCCGGCTGTCTGTGATCTAAATTACGGAGGAAAGATCAGCCTGCAGTTTGTTCACCACAAGGGTAAGGTGTGGCCTCAGGTAGGGAAGATAACATAAGGGCGAGGTGTGGCCTCAGGTAGGAAAGATAACACAAGGGCGAGGTGTGGCTTCAGGTAGGGAAGATAACACAAGGGCGAGGTGTGGCTTCAGGTAGGGAAGATAACACAAGGGCGAGGTGTGGCCTCAGGTAGGGAAGATAACACAAGGGCGAGGTGTGGCCTCAGGTAGGGAAGATCACACTAGGGCGAGGTGTGGCCTCAGGTAGGGAAGATAACACAATATTCATAAGTCATCTTGTTTATCGTAGCAAAGTTTGTTTTGGTTGAATCATTAAAACTAGCAAAGGGTCAGTATTCACCAGCCGTTTACTTCACACGTTGATTATCAAAGTCATTCCTAGTTGTGTACGACGATGTTTCACTGTCTGCAATATACGAGGGCTAGTCTGCAAGAATTTTTCAGATTGGCAGTTTTTAGGCGTGAAGGTGGGCGTTTGTAAGGCATTTAACACACACTCTCGTGTTTGGTTAATGTTTTTGACGGTAAAACTTGAGTTGTTTATATTGTAAATACATATTGCTGATATGTTCTAAGTGAAGGTTGAGCAGTTATCAGGTAAACTTATATTTCTACGTTTTGAATGTGCTCAGGTAGCCTTAGACAGCGAGCATGTTCAAGAAGCCAGAAACAGTGAACATGTGTTAAGGAGGCCTCAGACAATGAACGTATGTTCAAGAACACTCACTGAACATGTGGATCTCATCACATGAAGGATCATGTGAACATGTATCTCATCACATGAAGGATCATGTGAACATGTATCTCATCACATAAAGGCTATATGTGAGGAAGGGTCCTGCTGCCCATGTTCTTCAAGACTCAGGAACACGCGACCCTTCCACACCTCAGAAAATGGGGGAAAAATTCCCACTATCTCCTGAGTCATTTTGTGGAATACTCTCTTTATGGATGCAATCCCGTGGGTCATCATCGCATCTTGGTGGCTATATTGCCCGACCATGACGGTGACTGGGGCACGGGCTCGCCCAGCTTGCCAGACTCACATGGTAAACATGGCCAGATAATTCTAAGTTTAAGTGAACCATCACACGACGCTCTGTATCCTCTGGTTTCGTGGAGAAGCTCATTGATGATGTCTTACGTTGCTGTTGCTGAGACATAAGTCATTACACTCGAATTTTTGCAAAGTTGCTTTAGATTGAGGAAGATATTTACAGTCAGACGAATGTCAAGAAATATGGTACTTTGAGAGAGGCCAAACTATTTTTTTTAAGTTTATGGAGTCTGGGGCAATCTAGTAGAACTTCTCTCGCTGTTGTAGATCTTGCAAAGTTTCCCAGAAGTACGTATTTATATGTCAAAGTTCAACAGATACTGCCCTGTTCCCACGCCTCATTAACATACCTCACACACATCGTCGCTGGCAGTGTGCGTGTGTCTGTACAACCAAGCAACACTTCAACTAATTATCCTTCCGTTAATGTTCCGGTCATTGTCTGTACAGCTTGTTACCAACCAGCACACCAGCCTCCTTGTTCTGGTTACATCATCACATTGTACTACGGGGGTTGTCTTCTGACATCATCCTGGCAGCTGTAGCATCATCCCAGTGCAGGATACAGTTTAATGTTATCATAGCACCGCTGTACTGTATCATAGCATCGCTGTAGTGTATCATAGCACCGCTGTACTGTATCATAGCACCGCTGTACTGTATCATAGCACCGCTGTACTGTATCATAGCACCGCTGTAGTGTATGTAATTATGTAGTCGATCTTTAGAAGCCAGGCAGCCGACAGAGCCGAAGCCCAACCAGCAGACTAACATATCCCACATAGTACAGTTTACCCTCTGTAGTTCCATTCTTGGTATCCCACTAGAGGCCGGCTTAGCTCTCACATGCCTACTATCCTTACCTGCAACTTCTTCCTCACCAGATTTTCAGAACTCGAAAGTGTATATTCTCAAGAGAAGATATGCACCCCATCCACAACGACTCCAGTGAAGTGATACGAGTTTCATCAGTCTGATCATATATGTTTAGAAGGATCTGTTACAGTTAGATGGACGCAAGACAAAATCATGCCAAGCAAGTACCACAGTTACACCAATAATGTCATCTCATGTCTCATAACTGGACTCTAACAATCAACAAAATTTACATTTTTCCTTCGAATTCTTGTTGTCAGTTTAAGCTTGTCATGAGACTGTCTTGGTAGCAGCCACAGCTTCTCATGATCATACTATGAAAGCGGCTACAGCTTATCATGATTTTAACGACAGGGACGATAAATATTGCTATGGAGAGAGAAACAGACAGAGAGAAACCTTTAGCGAGATGTCGCTCCGAGGCAAAGCTAACACGTAGTGCTCACCGCATGGACTGAGAGAGAGAGAGAGAGAGAGAGAGAGAGAGAGAGAGAGAGAGAGAGAGAGAGAGAACAACTGGACCGAAAACACATTGGATTTCGATAAACTCTTTTCACCGAGGCCTTGCACGACGTCCGTCTGGGTGAGCTGATGACCTCCCGGACGCTGACGAAGACGTCCTCCTGTCGTGAGGTCTGCCTCCACGACACGTCTTCCTTGGTCGCCACGAAGATACAACTTCTCCCCCTTGACCTCACGGTCTGACCGTCATGCTACAGCCTCCCCTTGACCTCACGGTCTGACCGTCATGCGGCATGAGGCTGGGACATGAGGAGTTTTCATACATCTCATGAGAGGAGTCGTCCGCATAGCGGACCACTATCTGCGCATGAGGGAGTTGAGGAATCATTGAGTGAAAGCACTGAGGCATATTGCATGATATTGCACAAGATTTGGCGTGATCCAGCGGTTGCTCCTTGACGAATGCAACATCTGCCTACCTGGCATGTTTCTTAAAATCACAACAGGATTATCTCCTTCAAAATATTCATTTTACTTCACAACTGGTTGTAAATATTGTATGTGTTGTAGCGCTGAGATGATTCAACAAGGAATGACGCTGAGGTTATGAGTCTGTTGATGTTTGTGTCACCACCCACTCAGAGGTTGTATAAAATAAGTCAGTCTGAATGGTTGTGGAAAGTGAGTCGGTTTTGACTACGAGGGAAATTGTGCCCCAGTAACAACTGATTTATTTTCCTGGTCTGGATATGGCAGGCGGAAGTATCCGAGAACTGAGCGCCTGTGTGTTGTGAGTGTGTGTCAACAATATGTGTGAGCTATACAGTGCGTCTGTAAGCCCGTAGTGGTGGAACCCCAGGGAAAGTGGGATAAGATTTTTCTAGTTGCTTACCGCGGCTGTGTCGCCAGCGTTGTATATATGTCAGGGGAAAGATGTTGCCCGTGTTATACTGAGGTTGTAAACATCAGGTAAGACCATGTCAGGTTTTGCGAGAGAGACGATAATGTTACTGAGGGTTTAAGGCCTTCCTTAGCTCACTCTGGCTCTTATCACAAACCTGCGTTGCTTATAGCCACCAGTTGCCACGTACGAGGCTCACATCCACTGCTCCTCTGACTGAGCAAACACATGGTACGTGAAAACATATTTGTTTACTGAAGCCATAGATGGGCCCAGATGTGTCTCTTACACACACACACACACACACACACACACACACACACACACACACAAGTGAAGGCCGTAAGGGTGACGTTGGCAACAGTATGCAGTAATCTTCGGCCGTCGTGTTCCATGTGTGGCAGGTGATAGACACAATCATCACAGATACCGAGGAATCAGAGAGAAAAACAACCTGAGTGTGAGACGTTATGAAAGGAGGCTGAAATGGAGGGACGAATATTGGCCTCCTGAGTCAGCTTTACACTCACATGGTTGTGTCCACGAGACTAAGTGTCGGCAAAAACTTTTCACGAAGTTTAGAATTCTGGAATATTACTTGAAGACCAGAATTAACCAGAATGATATATCGGTTGTCATTAAGTTTGATGGTGTGTACGACGAGCCAAGTTAGGGCATTATTGTGAGGATGACAACGAAAATGGTACATGAATGAGGAGAAGCGAGTTACAGGGACGGGTTTGAGGCCTTGCATTTGTCCACCGAGGAAGAGACGGGTAAGTGGTGACTTGATCACAACCTTTAAGTTACCATATCAGTGGGAGAGACGAACCTAAACTTAGAAGTGGTTTAGGAAGGATATGTAGCTAGTCAGCCAGTATGGAGGGAGGACCTGGGTTGGAGGTAACCCCACAGATGGCTTTGTGGTTCATACTAATGAAAGGAATCGAAACAAAATATCGATATGTTTATGTAAGTGTATTACTATACGTGTTGCGCTCATAAACCCATCTGTTGCTCCCACACTCCAACCTGTTGCTCTCATAAACCCATCTGTTGCTCTCACAGACCTGCCCATTGCTCTCATAAATCCATCTGTTGCTCTCACAGACCTACCTGTTGCTCTCACAGTCATATCTTTGCTCTCAAAAACCCTCCTGTCGTTCTCACATACCCACCTGTTGCTTTCATAAACCCGCCCACTGTTCCCACAGTCCAACCTGTTGCTCCCACACTCCCACATTTTGCACTCACGCTTTCACCTGTTACTCTCAAACGCCCACCTGTTGCTCTCACAGACCCAGCTGTAGCTCTCACAGACCCACCTGTTGCTCTCACAGACCCACCTGTTGCTCTCACAGACCCACCTGTTGCTCTCACAGACCCACCTATTGCTCTCACAGACCCACCTATTGCTCTCACAGACCCACCTGTTGCTCTCATTTGCCATCGGATCATGGCACCACTCCAGACCCCCGGACCTTGCTACACACGTTGCCGCTGACTGTTCAACACGTCTTCTCTAACATGATAATTCCATACAAGATAACTCTTGATATCAATATGGATCAGGAACAATGTAAATCGAGAATTATCCAGCATCCATTTTTGGTAGTAGTAGTAATAGTAGTAGTAGTAGTAGTAGTAGTAGTAGTAGTAGTGATTGTGATATTAGTAGTAATGGTATCGTGGTGGTGGTGGTGGTAGTGGCGGACGTAGAAGTAGTAAGCAATACAAGTGTACTTGCCTGAGTAAGCAAGGCAGGCAACATCACTCCCCATCATCACTTAGCTGTCTGACCCTGTTGACCTTTGACCCCAGGAACACTGCCTGGTAAGCTGTGTTATCTTTTAAATCGTATCCTGATAAGCTTTGGCACGTGTCTGGAACATAGCCAGAAGGTGACGTGTGTCAGAGCCGCCCCTGTGTGCTTGCTTCAAGAACTATTCAGTTGCTTGCCGATAGGTGAGCCGCCGCGATGCTGCTGGCTTCTGAGGCTTTGAAATGTTTGCCTTCAAAAGCACGACAGAGCCAGGCTACCTCAGAACTCTTGTGTGTACGACGTGTATACTGCCTAGCTCTCATAATCACAACGTGGTATGTGTAGAGTAACGTTGATACAGACACAGATACCATCTAACGATACACACTAGTGATCTCTCTTATAATGTCAATAAAAAAGGCCATTTCTTTGAACATTCCAAATTGTTAGACTCTTCACATTAAAGACTAACAACTTTTGCCTGGCTGTCATCAAGAGTTAACTAATTTACGGATTATCATAACTGAATTTGGAAGTTTGAACCCACATAATCCTTCACTGGGTTAGAACAGTGAAGGTGACAACACCATTGTTGGAGAAGAGTTGCTGAAGATCCGAGTATATTGTGAGGAAGTAAGGAAAGTGGGCTCCTTTAAGGGTGCTGGAGAAGTGTTGGAGATGTGCTTTTGTGGTGTTGGAGTATTGTTGTAGGTCTGCTGTAGAATTGTTGGCGTTGTTGAGGAGGAGGGCTGACGTAATCCTGAAAGAATATACCAGGAACAATGTTATTATTACAGTTAATGTTGTTATCATTATCATCATCATTATCATAATGTTTGTATTTGTATTATTATCATAATCATCATTTACTCCTATAAGTCATATTCACAGGTGTGTTTATGTAGTTCAGTCAAACAAGAAACTGTCGTCAGAATAACACTAGTAAGTATGGAAATGTATACTTAAGAATGAGCGTGGTTCCCCCAGTGAGGTATATTTACAGGTCTTGCCAATCCCTTACACATGTTTTTGCACCATTTGGGTAAGGTGTTTTCGCACACAAATGATCCTTGCGTCCTGGAAATAACAAAACTTGCGCAGAAAGTATTTGTTATTTGTCATAATTTGTTTTGAGGGGAAAGTTACGAGCAGTGTGTGAAAATGTCATGTTTGCACTCTAGCTGCTGCCAGGAAAACATCTCTACTGGCATTAACATTCGTCAGTTTATCCATCTTATTGTTATTCATTCTAGCCCTTATGAGTATGACGGTACGACCTTTGAGCAAAAAGATACGACCCTTAAGCAGCACGGTGCGAACTCAGAGTATAACAATACGACCTTTGGAGCCACGCCGCTATGTGCAAAGTTGCGATCAATGATCGTACTGTCATGTTCAATGATCGTACCGTCATGTTCAATGATCGTACCGTCATGTTCAATGATCGTACTGTCATGTTCAATGATCGTACCGTCATGTTCAATGATCGTACCGTCATGTTCAATGATCGTACCGTCATGTTCAATGATCGTACCGTCGTGCTGAGCGATGTTAATACCCGTTGTGCAGCGGTGGGCGGTGATCACGAAGAGCTGTGTAATATCCTGGATCTGGGACACTAAATAACAAGCTTAATGATCCTCGGGGATTCGCTCCTGCAGATAAACATCTGTAAGAGGTTTACATGTGAACGCCAGGTGAACTTATCCTAACTTTCTGTTGATATTTTCCATGTTGTGTGTGTGTGTGTGTGTGTGTGGGAAGGGCTATGCATTCGAATGTTCCACTCTTTTCAACAGACGTAAGGAAGCATGGTCTTTTGATGAAGGTTATGAACATTTTACTTGGTCAGTCCTCCCCACACCTGCCCTGTGGTCAGGAGGAGCCAGTCTCTCGTCTTCCATGTGGTGGCGTGATGTGTCTCGCGCACAATGTGGAGTACCTTCCTGGTACCCACATTAACCCTGCATTGTTCACACGATGTCTGGAAGAGTGAGTCACTCGATGTACCTCTGCTCCAAGACATGTTTGTTCCTTTTGATACTTGTGTGTCCGCTGTACTGCGTATCATGCAGTCAGGTTTGGGGCCTCTGCATCACCTCACAAACGAGCACCATGACCCTTGACAATCTCCCCAGACGTAAACATTATGATCACCACACGTACATCTCTCTATATCCCCATCATAATGTATCTCGTGGTGCAGTAGTTGGCTTGTGCCAAAGTTGTTAGTTCGGACGATTTTTGGAATATGTAAAGCAGTCAACTTCCTGACGAACCGTGTGAGGAACATGTGGTCAGCGGGGTACCCAACCTTCTGTCTGGACAGGAGGAGACGGAAGAGGTTCAGTACCGCCTCCACCAGACGTCCGCCGGCACTTTAAACGTGTTCCTGGGACTTCTGTCCATGGCTGTACTTGCGTCCGTTGTATGATATCGTTATATTTTCATTACGTCTCATACTAGAAGTCTTTCTTGATCAGTTTCCCAAAGGATGAGTCGGATCAAGAACGCACTGGGATCAGGACGTCTTCCAACATTACCTTCATAACTCCTACGAGTTCGTGTCTTGCAAGACAGCTTGAGTTTCCTGACCACTATCGTGACGACTGCACCTCCTCAGGGTTCTACCCTGCGACAGACTGATGGACAACGTCAAGTCCTCAATACGAAGTTTTCCTGGTGCACGACAGGAAGTTCCTTAACGAAGATCTCAAGATAGAGGAAAATATTTGAGGTAATATTTAGAAGCAAGAGTTGGTACACAGAGATATGTAAACAATGATATATCACCATTGATGTGAAGGTCAACATGAGAAGCTCAGGAGTCATAGTGACAGTTGTAAATGATGACACCACAAAGTAACATCATCTTGATTATCAAACGAGGTTCGAACCAGTGTTCTGCATCTCCTGAAGCGATACGCTGTAATACCAATCGTGCCATCAGTTCGTACAACTGGTTTGCATCAGTTGACTGAGATAGGAAGATGTAAACATTGAAAGAATTACTATTTCCCTAACTACTGTGTCATGGCCAGAGGGAATACTTTCTAAATCAAATTATTCAGAAACACAGACGATAATTTTACAGTTCGTCTCACATATCTGACCCTTCCTTCCTTCCTTCTTGTACTGGTCGACTCCCTCCTTCCAGTGTCGTAGCCCATCCGTCTGCCTTCTCTACACAAGCTTCCTTCCATCATTTCTCCCTTCGTTCCTATATTGATCACCGCCCTCCTCCCAGTGGTCTTTTATCTTCCATCTTATCTCCCCTCCTCCCTATATTGATTAGCTCCCTCTCTCCAGTAGCTGTTCTCTTTTATGTTCCCTCCCTGCCTCCCTCCCTCCAGTAGCCTTTCCCTCCCCTTTGTTCTCCCTTCCTTCCTTATACTGACAGTTTCCTCCCTCCTGGGCCCTTCCTCATCCACCTTCCCTCTCTTCATTCTTTCCCATCCATTTCTCTCCCTCCATCCACAACTCCGTTCCGCCATCTTTTCCTTCAGTAACCATTCCACTTATCCCCCGCACCCCTCACCTCCAGGAGGATGGGTATCGGGGGGCAGTGGGTGAGGGTTGGGGGTGGCGGCTCGCTATGAATACATTCATTCAAGAAACGCGAGGATTATGAAAGCAATTCTGTAAATGTACCTTAAAGTGAGATGGTTGGAGGGAGAGAGGGAGGGAGAGGAGTGGTACGTGGGGAGGAATGATAGAATGTGGGGAGGCAGGCGGAGGTGCGGTGTACGCTGGAGACAGAAGGGCAGAAATGACATGAAAAAAAGAGAGTCTTGTTCGAGAGAGAGAGAGAGAGAGAGAGAGAGAGAGAGAGAGAGGCAC
>JAUUDZ010095396.1:0-19816 GCA_032361705.1 Panulirus versicolor
CTGTTTTTAGATTTAGGTTGTTCAGCTACCAAAATACATATGTAAGTACTCCGTAGAAGCTGGATTTTGTACCAGAGAACACTTCTAGTAGAAATGATAGAAACGAGATCAATCATTTTCAATTACTCTCCCAAATTTAGAAACTAGAGTAACGCCTTAACTAAATGTAAGACTTCCTTTTTACTTATTGAGTTTTAGTTACCTAGTTTTGAATTATTTTTTGAAAAATATGCATCTTCGCTAAAATAAAGATCAGACCCCTCTTTTGAATACTCTGATGACAGTTCGTGTATTGACAACTAGCAAATCCAACAACATACACCCAAATATCCACAGTATTTAATCTTTTCCCAGAAAAGGAAAGGAATCAAAAGCCTTTATAGAGTAAGCTGTGTCAGATCAGATACAGACCGGGCGTGAGAGGATGGAGCATATTTGAAGGGAGTGGAGTCGTTGATATGTATCTGTTTATCTGTTGGAGGAACAAGTTAAAGTAGAGGAGAAAACATAGAGCCTTAAGGGACACCGCTGTTGATAGGGAAAGGAGAAGCAGATCCATCAACCACAGCTCGACCAGAGAGGACGCTAGATACGAGTCAACAAAAGGAGGGAGGAATGCCAAAATATGGGAGCTTGGAGATGAGATCCTTATACCATACCTCGTCAAAAGCTTTTGATATATGAACTATATAGGATTACTTTAATCTTCAGAAGATGAATACTAAATATCTAAAAGATAGTAAAGGATCTTACCAGTGGATCTTGCCTTGCGGAAGGGATACAATAGTCGGAGAGAAACCTAAGAGATCCAAGATGTTTACGGACGTAGGAGATGAAGTGAGACTCCAAGACTTTGGAAATAAAAGTCAAAATAGCATGACGCTAGAGAGATTAGAATAGTCCTTTTTGCTTAGGATGAGATGTTTCGTAATGCATGTTTCTGTGAAGAAGGACGAGTCATATTTTCTAAACAGAAGCGGAACACACGCAGAGGCACAGACTCAAGTTCGGAAAGACATATTTTTAGTACATTGGGATAGATAAATGCCATTTCTCTATCGGCCATGAAGCCTTGCTTAGTTCATAACAAACTGTGAACTAACTCCTCCTCTTCGTACAAGACTTGGGTCTATAAAGACCTGAGCTCAAATTCAACCTTCCTGTATTCTTTCGAATATATCATCTTACCTTTCATCAGAGATGGCCAAGACTGTTGCATGATTTTGCCACAACCATGTCGGCTACAATTAAAAGGAAGTGGAACTAATAAATGAAGCTTTCTCAATTTCAGTTTTCTTGACCAACATTTTATAGATATATATATACGTACGTATATTATTTTATACGTACTTATATTACTATCAGTGGTATCAACACGGTATTATACAAAATGAGCAAAATGTAATTCTAAAATGATTTAGTGTAATTCTAATAACATTTGATTGACTACTAAGGTGCTGCACAGGTATAGAAAATTTGGGTGGAGTATGAAGGACAAAAGGAAATGACGAATGGAAAATATTGTCAATCATATAGATGGGTATAAACTAAGATGACCTAAGCAGTGTTATTAGTGTGCTAAAAATTATATACAGATGACATTCAAGATGATCAACAGCAGCAGTTACTTCCTGACACATACAGAATGACAATCATTATCTATCGATCAACCTATCTATCATTCGTTCTATTACCCTTTACAGGGAGATGTGTCAGTTACATAAATGTAATCACCTGTGGTATAAATGAAGGGGTAAGGGTCTTTTATATACATGCATACATCCATCCATACATACATTTATCAATACATATTCATTTATCTATCTATCTATAACTACCCCATAACCAATTTCTATGAGTCCTAGCGTTAACCAGGACTTTTCTAAATGATCCTACAGCCCAACGCTGCGCTACTTCAAGTCGAAGGGCAATGTAGACTCCTTTGGAGTGAGAAGTTCAGTGACGACACTGTACACCTAATGAGACAGTCCCGCCAATGGTAACTTTTGACCCTAAACACGTAATCATAATGATCTATCATTCACTCTAACCTTTCCTGTGATTCAAGTGGATTCAAGCGATACGAACACATAAGACAAACACACCTGAAACAGTTTGAGTCAGTCTGAAGGAACACCAATCTCTCTCAAATCTGACAGCTTATAATACACCTGCTGGCGCCTTGCACTAGAGTTATGCAATGAACCAAAATATGAGAAACAATGGCAAATGTCTTGCTCTAAAATAGGTAGGTGTAAGTATCTACATTCTCGTTTCTAGTATTTCTAGATTACGTTTTTAATGACAATATAAAAAGATAATCCTTTTTTTTTTCTTCCTTTAGCAAATACGTTATTACCTAAAAGCTGCACTGAACTGATCCTCTCTATGGATTTTCTAAGATAATTCTGGTGTTGATCATCTGGCTATAATTTCACTTCGGAGCATCAGTTTCGAGATCCATCAGGCTTCAGAATCTGGAGCTTTGTTTACGGTAAAAACTGAAGGCGGTCTTATGAACCTCACTCTCCAGAAACCCCAAAGATAAGAGGACCTTGAGGCCGATGACCTACTGGAAGATAAGCAGGACTCATTCCTCGGGCTGGACGACGAAACGAATGAGTAGGAGCTTTCCTGGCTCGAAGGATACAAGCTGGTCCCAGACAGACTACTACTTCCACCCGAAGCAGGCAACGACGAGACGTCTGAGTCTAACGCTGGGGCGCCTGACACTCCCGAGAGCCACAGGCACACTCTCGATGGTCCTCGATCACCAGATCGGTCATTCCGATCTTCAATGCCAGATTTAAATGCGCTTCCGTCTGCCCTGTGGTGTTCCTTCGGGTGTCCCTATTCGGTAGAAGACCTCCTCCTCGCTCTCTTGGGAGTGACGTTTTCCCTCTTGTGACGACGGCGGTAGATGACGGCGAAGACGACCAGGAGAACGAGCAGGATCGCTCCCAAAACAGACCCGACCACAATCCCTGCTACCTCGCCGCTTCTGAGCTGTGGATTACCTGAAACACAGGAAAAACAAAAAGATGTTATCTGACGTTAATGTAGATATCTAGTTTATCATACAGTGTCTACTGATACTTTTATCTTGGGACAATCGCTCATTGAATAATACCATTAATTCGTTCAAATCATATCATAGAAAATATTTATGAACAACTAGAGCTGCTGGAGGAGAGACAGTATTCGAATAGATATGAAAATATGAGAATATGATTCTGTCTACCATCTACAGATACGAGATTTCTATATTTCGAAAATACATGAACGAATATCTATGCCTTAGAGGTTATTGAGATTAGATATGAGACGATGAATTCAAGTACTTTTTTTTCAGCTGTGAGGCTTAAAGTCAGGTCCTATACAAATGACATGTAATAACCTCATTTCGTTTGATAATCCACCACTGTGATGCATATTTTATCCCATCACTATCCCGAAAGGTAATGGGTTAAAGGTCTGCCACACATTCTGAAATGATTCACAACATTAAACTAACGCTAGATCCTGTTTTCCTTTTTCATCCTATTCTCTACTCCTGGGCTTCTACTTGACTTTATTTCTCATTCCTCTTCATGTTCCCATTATCTACCCGGGTTCTCTCTCATCTACGGTCAAACCCCTTTAAGTTCCTCCATAATTCAAGGGTTTTATCCTTGGTACCAATACATACAGAGCCATTTCTTCCACGTGTACTAAAGATAAACAGACAATTTGCATGTGTCTTCGACAGACACTATAAGCTGCTGTGCCTTTAACAATGGTATGTGCAGAGAGAATCACTGTAACTGTATTATGATATTTCTTCACTTGGTAGATGTTGTAACCTGACGATAACAACCATAAGAACCCTGGCAGTTACCAGACCTATAGTCAAACAACCAAACACACCAACTAAACAATCAATGAATTGTGATCCATTAGTGACTGTCACATTAGCTACTCACCGTCACCACCATCACCTTCGCCATTGCTAATGTCAGCGGAGCAGGTGCCCAGATTACCTGCGACATCGAGCACCTCCATGGTGACTGCGGGTTTGCAACACTCGGCCGTGTACCTGAGCGTCACCGAGTGTGCGCCACTCACAAAGTTGGTGAAGTCGAACTCCGGGAAGGACTTTACTTGTAGTAAACCTGGAAAGTGAAGGTTTATGATGACATAGATGACGTTAATACATCTGCACCTCTTGGGGTTTGGTACACGCAGGGGGATGGCTAAAGGTCTCTGAATGTAAAGCTAATCAAAACGGTCAAATCTAAAGAATCGCTACTTGAAGTGGTGCATAACCTGAATGAAGACTTTGCCAGTCAGCACACGTAGTGTGAACGAGGATAGACTATTACGAGTCTGTGAATCTACAATTTGTTTTCTATTCTTGTGGGTATAGATAATCTTAGTTTAACTTCTTATGAGCTATTATAGTCTTGATAATGACTAATGTGGTTAATGTAGATGAATAATCTGCTCTCATAACGCTCTCAAACAAAAATGCCCGTTTTCCACCACCACTACCGACCCACGTATGAGTATGTGCGTCCTTCTCTTTCACCCAGGTACTGTATTCCCGATCACAAGTCCTTTCTTCAGCACACAACCCCACCAGCTGCTCATCATTTTCGTCCACAACTTTGATTATCCCGTGCCTACCATAAGGCCTCCATCACAGGATACGTGACGTTGTCTGGAACTCATAATGAGGCAATACTCGGCTTCAGTTCTAATGCAGCGTGCCTGACCAGGATTCATACCGCAATACATGCGACAGATGGATTCTGGCCACTCTGCAGGTTTGAAAATGGCCTCAAGAACTTTTCATTCATCTGAAGGAAATGACTCATTAGTAATGTTCTAAACGAGCAATACTTCATTCACCACGAGGGGCAGGGGCCCTGGGGCTACCTATTTAGAAATACCATTAGTTTTAAATCCTCTTAACGTTACTTACCATCATTTTAAGCTACTATTGTTGCAACTTATACTTTACATTTTACATTCAATATGGAGCATTATTCTGCTAGTGGACAGCAGCAATGAATTACCTGAATCATAGTCCTCAGCTACGACGTCAGCAGTCCAGTAATTATTTCTACAAGTGCCAGCGGTTAGGTGACCACTGCAGCCTCTACCTACATGCAGCTTACAGGTGGGTGCAACACGGTCAGTATCCTGAAAGAGAAAATGAGCTGGAAATATAAAAGCATAAAATGAAAAGAAAAAACGAGAATATTACTGCATATCTTTAATGACTGAGATAAATAATATTCAGCAAAAATTAGTTATCTCGATGAATAATGCTCGAGAGGCTTAATTTTCCCCTCCACCTTTATTCAGGATTTTGCAGACCATATCTGCCCACCATGTTGCTTCTGCAGACTCGGTACTCACTCTGGAGGTAACGGAGATGTGGGCCAGAGCCTGGGAGGTGTCCCCGCGGTTGGATGTCGCCGTCACCACCAAAGTGTTGGTCGAGTAAGGCTGAGCCCGAGGGTTCACTTCCACGGTGGCACTGAGTGGTGCCGTCTTCTTCCTCTCCAGCTTCACCCTGCGAGATAGATATTCATCCTCTGGAGCACTACAATGGGCGAACCAGATTAATGGCTAATAAATGGAAGCAAGAAGATAAATGAATGACGTTAACGAGACGACTTAAAGGAAAGAAGAGAACAGGATGCCAAATCGAGTGTCAAGAGGATTTCAGTAGAGGTGTGCAGGTTATATAATGGACAGCAGATCACATAAGACAGTCTGGATTGTAACGATACACAACACGAAAGAATGATACGCAAGCTAACAGTTCGAACACAAGTTGTAAAACGCACCGCGTCTGGTTGAGGGTGACGGTCGACCCAAATATATCGTAGGCGGTGATGAAGTACGTGTTGGTCGTATCACCATCAACGTTCGTGTTCGTGATTGTGATGGGAATGGTCAGCTTTGAGCCTGGGGGTCCCCAGATATCACGGCCGAGAGGAAATGCCAACACCGAGTTCACCATCTCCCACGCCAGCCCGCTCTCACGACGAAACTGGCGACCTGAATGTGAGGAGACGAGGATAAGAGATAAGAGATGATACAAAGTCTAAAAACATATTTCTAGATCAAAGCTCTCCATGTAGGAGCCATACTTACTTGTAAAGCTATTTTCTTGAGGTGTGTGTGTCTGGTTGCTAATTATCAACATTCTGTCTATTCATGTAACATCGTTGCCTTCCTTCTATGAGATAAATCACTCCTACGCTGCCTGTGAAATCGCTCCAACACGTTCTCGACCTATATGTCAGGTGTGATAGAGTGAAACATGGACTTCCACATATCTTTGAAATATCCTTAGCACCAATCCTTTCTTTTACTTCAAGTGTTCACCTCTTCTGCAATCTATCCTCCTCCTCCTCCTCCTCGTACCCTCCATTGTATTTCTGTGCATCTTCCTGACCAACAAAGCCTCCTGTGCATGTGTACTATATATGGTCACCCTATCCTGAAAGACTCATCCACGTACCTTCTTCACGTATCTTCGTCACGTCGTCCCCTCTGTCTGTTCTTCTATCCTTAGGAAGTTACCCAATCCCTTTGCCCTTATTCACTACCTATTCAAATCTAGAAAACCTGAGGTTTCACACCCATATATTAGAGTTGGGTCGACTAAACCGATGTTGAAGCTTCTTGGGCACACTTATGCATATTCTATCCTCTCATATCCAGCTCTCCCACTACCATCCTTCCTAAAGTGTACTTCAAATTATCGACGCTCACACCACAACTTCCAGTTTTTTCAATGACTAAAAATCTGTATCCAAGATAATACATACGTACATAGCAACAATAACCGCGTGTACTGGATGTACATATGAAATCATCTAAAAGGTTATCAAGACATTAGCTTCCACAAAGCATCTGTAACCAAGGACGCATATGCATACACTTTGCATGCATACGAAGGAAATTGGAAGAAATCTTATTGATCGGCACGAAGGCTACTAACCTGAGGCATCCTTGCCAACAAGAGCGACAGTGAATCTTTCTTGTGGGATCTGTCTGGTCGGGAGGCTGAGGTATGTATTGCGCCGGGGGGATTTGACAGGCATGTCCAGAGTCACACGTTCGCCCTCAGCATCCAGTAGGTGGGCGCTTTCCACACGTTGTAGTCTAGCTGTGTCCACACCAGTTATGACTATGTCTAAATATGTATTAGAACCTGTAATGGAAATAAGTCTTTAGATGAAGTAGCAAGATCATCTCGACAGTGTATTTATGTGAGGCATATCTAGAAAAGGTGAAACCATATTCAGCATCTTCTTGCATCTTTCGTCTTTCAGTTCATCAGTTCTTATTTCCGCTTAAGTGCAGAACAATATAGTATCTTCAAACGATGGAATCTGTCTTTAATCATCTCTTGTGATAGCATGGCTGTATAGAGAAATTACTATAAATTACTGATTCGTTCAATTGATCGAAATGCCATCAATATTCTATATCTCTGTAAAATTGTCACTAGAATCAAGAAAGATAATATACTTCATGATATTCATAATATGTACATGGAGAATGAGGCAAGGTAAAACTGAAGAAAAAAAAAACAATTATGAACATCAAACCCAAGAAGTATTTCCAAAAAAAAAGAATGTCACGTACATCCAAAATTTAGTTGATCAAAAAAAAAGTATTCGAAAAAATCATTTTTATTGACAGCAATGTAACAATGTGCTGGAGAACCTGGATATGTTGGAATCACATTAGACAGACCTCTACTGGGCTGGCCAATATTACGCTGCAAGGACGGCTGGTTAGAGGCAGCATCAGGGGTGTAGAAAACTGGCAGGATGTCCATAGGTGTATGAGCAGAGATGACAGCTGATGCTACATCAGTAGGATGAAACTTCAAAGTCCATTCTCCAAAATCTTCGCGTTGAGTCGTGTTTATTCGAACCTGCGGAACATAGATGTTTGAAGTAAGTGATCCGTTTCGAGTTGCATAAGAATACTGGATCTTTGGAGAGAAAAAGAAAGATAAGTTACACTGTGCACAAACTCAAAAAAAGGATAACTTGCAGACACAAAAATAAATGTATGATGCTCTAATCAATGATCCAACAGAAAACAACATTCTCAATCCAGTTTAATGACTTTTCTTCGTTAAGAAAAACTATTTCCGTGAATGTGCTCTTTACGGTCGAATTTCCTAAGCCCTTCTTAAAGCTATATCAAGCTGAATGACCTTTTCATGTATACATTACAGTCTGGGAGCGTATGTAAGCCTTGTCTTACCACCAAATCTTGCTTTTAGGCCTGAGACTACAGCTGCCATACACAATCCCGATGCCTCCAACAGAGCTTCTTGAACATCGTCTGCCTCCGCCTCCTCCTCCTCCTTCTCTCATAAAGGCTATCATATCATGCATGGAGTCACATACTGTGGTAAACAACGTTGGAATTCATTTGCTGCCGACCTGAGATTCCCCTCCAAGCTGACTTCAAGGAAGACATCCACCTCCAAACATCTAATGTAACTGATCGACTTATATCCATAAGGTTTGTGGCCGTACTTACGGTTTTGTTCACACTAGTATTTCCCTCAAAAACAAACTCCGTTGTTGGATTTAACTAATGAGTATAGAGCCGCATACACATTAAGCCACAGGCAGTACGGCCAAGAAAAGATAAGTAACTAGTCTTCTTCTGATCCATGGAGTGATCTCTAGTTTGTTAAAAAGAAAAAAAAGGTCACTTATCTGAATTCCTATGATCCTGGATAGAATCTTCTCCACAAATAGACGTAGAGGTGTTTCATCCATTCCAACTCCAAGTGCTTGACCTTCATTCTCAACCATAGGTATACTGTAGCCTCAAAGCATAACCAACATTTACTGTACCTCAGCATTCAATGCAATCACATTAACATCCTCTGAAGACAAAGATCAGTACATAACCAACAGCTTCACCACCGACTGTTAAACTGAACGATCCTCAACAATTATCACTGTTTTCAACTAACCCAGATTCAACCAGAGGTAAGCATTTCAAATGTTTCTGTAGCGTGGTATGTAATCCTGCTTTAATCCCACGAAGTCCTAATGTACATGACATCAGTCTTACTGGTCCCTAACGCTCACCTGAATGAAGTAGCGGGTGAGGGCCACCACGCGATAGCCCTGGTATCCAGCAAAATCACTTCGAGCCACAAGGTGGATATTCACACCTGAGGAAGAGTTAAGTTGTTTGAATTCATTTGGAAAAGAATTGAAGCCTAGCTTGGAACAGTTTTGTTTGGGGTTTTGTGAAAGATATTCTTTATATAGTAACCGACAAGACACGAGTGAAAACATAACCCTATTGTAGTCATGTTGGATGAGAGGAAAAATGAAGATTACGCTAATTCACAATCATACTATGCCTCCCGTTAATATACCAGTTTCATAACCAGAATCTTTCCTATAGTTAAAACTAAACACATATAAGTAATATGTCAGCCGTCTTGTTACTGATATCAATCATTTACTGGAAGGGACTCTGTAAGTTGTCGCCTTATTGTAAGAATCAAAGGAACGAAGTATTTTACACCTTTTTCGTAAGTGATAAGAATGTCATAGACACCTGGCTGTGAGAGATAAGCTCTGGTTTGTACACCAGTTCATCATGATTCCTAGAAACCTTTTCTATCATAAGCAGATTAAATCTTTCCTGTGTCATCTTTACTGAGTGTTCGATTCTATGAGTGTTTGTGAATCTTGAATGTCCTTCTCCTCTTCTCATTTCCATGAGAGTTATTAAATGGTCATAGACATTACTCTTATATGATTATTTATCATAAGATATTATATTTGTTTTGCCAATTTTGCATCTTATTCATTTCCCATCTGGATGAATTTCTACAGCCATTGTGGTAAACAATCAAAAAAATCTTCCTAAAAGTTGAACAACATGTCGAAGTACCACAGAAAGTGTCTTGCAGTAAAAGAATGTAATGAGATAATCTATATTCTTCTACCCAACACTGTAGTAATAGTTAGGGGGAACTAGTGAAGGGGTGCACTTCACTTGGCATACGCTATCATATCATGATTTTAATCCAAATCTCAGACATCTAAATCTAATGCCCCTTTTTCACTCGTATCGTCTAACATGGAGTAGCTTACCTTTGGGGGAGACGAGCAGAGCAGAGTCGACCTCGCCTGAGATAGACACCTCTAGTTCTTTCACCAAGGAGTCTACAGGAACCCTCACTGTCTGTGGTGATTTCACATCAAACACCCGCCACAGAATTGCCTGAAATGATGCTTACGGTTCACACGGGGAGTCCTAATAAATCACTGTGTATTATGAAGCTTATAATAACTACGTTCATTAACATTCTAAGATCTTCAAAGACAGTACTTTATGGGTATCAAAGACAGTGACTTCATAGAAATATTCACAATATTTGGTGAGTCATGAGAAATACAACAACTAAGAGGGATAGAATCTGAAATCACCGAGAGTCTCAATCTCCCACACTTGTATAGAGATGATAACATTCCTTTAACCATCTGCAGACATCTATGATCTGGATCATAAAGGATGATACATACACGATACTATCATCTATGAACTGGATCATAAAGGATGATACATACACGATACCATCATCTATGAACTGGATCATAAAGGGTGATACATACACGATACCATCATCTATGAACTGGATCATAAAGGATGATACATAGACGATACCATCATCTATGAACTGGATCATAAAGGATGATACATACACGATACCATCATCTACCAGCCTTCTCTTTTTCTCCCCAGGCTTCAACACGTTACCTCACTCACTCCTCGTCACTGTCGTTAGTTAGCCGTTCTCCCCAGCTCTCCCTCACTTACCATAGGGTACTGCTTAGCCTCAAGGATCCTGGAGGTTTCCTCCGTCTGTTCACCTGTTGTCTCGATGAGCTGACCTCCTGTGCGCTGTGCCAACGCACTGTATTTACTTAGACTCTGCAACTGTCGCTTCTGCCGTCGGCTTCTGTTGTTCCCACCCAGCCTGTTGATGATGTATACATATGAATGAAATATAGAATTAACAACATAACATTGATGCGTAAATGCTCAATGCCAAGGTGAAAAAAAAGTGCTCTAATCAGCCTTCTGACAAATGCGCATTCGGTCGAGTGTATATATATAAAAAAAAAAAATGGGTTAGAAAATACTTCTTGTATGGCGTCTCATGAGGGTTAGTTCTTCTTGCACCATCTTCCTCATTACCTGACGTGTCTGTTCTCTCGAATGATGCGGTGGTTGTAACTGTTTTCATCAGACTGCAGGTCGTCGTCCTCCTCCTCCAACAACTTTATTCTGCCAGATATACCACCGTGGCGCACTGGCATCGTCAACACTGTAGTCACCTAATGAAGGAGAGGCAGATGATGAAGCTGCATAGAAAAAGCTGTACATTGTATGTACACAGTTAAGTCCTTCTCTTACCTGTAGTGTGGAAGAAAATGGTAACAAGATATCAACAGCATTTGAGAGAGGTAAAGAACTAACATGTGTTTTGATGAAGGGAAATCAAAAGTGATATCTTCATTCTATACATCAGATCTGAAGAAGGATTGTTAGATATGAACGAACATGCATATCTCACTGATATGCAAATATGTAAATTTGTTGAACCTGAACTGAGTTTCAATATTATGAGACTCACTCAGTGGATTACTTTACCTTGATATTCTTCGAGAGAGCCAGAGTCAATACAGCGTCAAACAGCTCGGGATCCTTAATAGAGGCGTCAGTGAAGAGGAAGACGTGAGAGTGTAAGGGTGCGTAGTGCAGCGCCAGACGTAGTGCCGCCATGCTCAACTGGGGTCGAATGAGTGTGGGATTAGCTGTATACATTGCTCAGACTTCTGCAGCTTTGAGGCCACGCTACAGCCAAAAAGGAAGGAAATAATGGACTCCTTTGGACCGAAAAGACTATTTGATGGTGAAAAAACCAGGAGTCTCTCTCTTAGAGTCCCCACTTTGTTATTTATGCACTGAATTTTTCCTGAAAAAAGTACCGGTGTCTGTATTTTCAATCCCTTATGGTACAAACATAAGGACAATGCTGTTAAAAGTTAAGATATCAGAATCTATGGGACAGCATATCTACTCTCCCTTTATGGTATTCACACCCTCTTGGCCCCACTACTCACGTGAATTGGACCCTCACCTTCCATACTTCTGGACTTACCTCTGCTTCATCGCCTCCGTCTCTGGCTTTCTCCCTGGTCAAGGCATCGTAAATCTCATGAGGCTGCTGAGATCTTGTCACCGGGCCGTACTCTGGAGAGATAAGAACCATCGTGAGACCATCACTGAAGCAATACGTTACCGGTTATCTATATGACTCTGTTGTATCTATATGCCTCAAATTCAACATGGCAAAGGCCACTGATAACGACTTATATGAATCCTGTTTTATTTATAGATACTTGGGATTTTACAAGTTTTAGCGAAAAAGAAATTGAATTATATTAAGTTCTTTTTCACACCAGGAATTCTTTTCAGCCTATCATTCACATAATTCAACACACGTTCAATGATATATGTTCAAGGTGGAAGGTGTCATACCTGGATCATTGAATGGGACTAGGATGTATTCGGCTGGAGGGTAGGTAGCAGATTCATACTGCTTGACAAGTCGGTTGACAGAGTGGGTGAGGGCAGTCAGCTCCTCGTCCATGGAATCGGTGGTGTCAAGGACGATAACCAAGGCAGGGGTTGGATGCAGGCCCATCAACCGACTGAACAAAGCATTACCCACACCCCCACGTACGAGGTTCAGGTAGTGTTCACTCGCCTGGTGATGAATACATGTGGCATTACAGAAGCACAAGTGCACTTGTGTAGAGTTGAGTAGCATCCATGGCACTGACAGACCATGATTCTATGATAAACTGAAGTCAAGTTTAGCGTACCTTAACCCATCGCCACTCCAAGTGCACAGTTCTTCCATTTACATAATGATAATGTTCTTTTGAGTAGCATGATAACCAGCGTGGGATGGCAAAGCTATATACAATTATGCCATGGTCATTTTTGCCACAATAGAAAAGCCACATATTAAGAGCCAATATGTTAATTGCATATAATGTAAACAGCTGCGAAAGCAGCCATATCATAAGTATAATGAACCTGACGAAGGGGTTTGAACACCACAGCATGACGATGATAATGAAGGGGATTTATGACACGAACGTGAAGATGATAAAGAGGTTTGAAGACCACATTATGATGAAGATGGTGAACGGTTTTTACAATACCTGTTTGATGTGGTGACAAAATGGTTCGAGAACCATCGTATGATGATGATGATGATAAAGAGGTTTGAAAACTACGATATGATGATGATGATGAAGGGGTGTCAATACATCAGTATGATTGAAGATGGTGATGGGAGAGTTTGAGGACTCCGGTATGACGTAGAGGATAATGACAGTGTGTAGACTCACCCTCACTGCCTGCTCAGCGGCCTGCTCGTGGAGCTGGTGATGTGGGGAGAAGCAGGCGGTGGGCAGCTCCTTGTTGATGCCTCCTCTCGCCCCTACCCAGTGTGACCTGTCTCGAGGTCCTCCGTGACTGCACTTGCCTGGAGCACAAGAATGGAAATCCTAAACCACGTTGAATGTAGAAATAGTAGACTGGCAATGTAAAACTCGAGTACACTTGTTCGAATAGTAATACAACAAGGAATATGTACAATTTTCAATTTGATATACACTTATTCTTTATGAACAGTTTAGAGGGCCATACTTACATAAAATCTCACGCTATTCACCTCCTTCCAAAACATTTTCTTATTCTTCGTAAGTGCATTGGTACTTAATCATCCCATTTCTCATTTTACCTCCTTTTCAACCCTCATACCTTTCTCCTAACTGGACACTCTCCATTCATTTGGTCTCCCCTACAGGTAGAGAGATCTTGTACTACTCTTTTCTCTTTCACTAGCGATTCAACTTCCTCATCCTACCACTCGCTACTCTCTCTCATATGCCCACATCCCTTCCACACCTTACAGAGGCATACATACACCATCACTGCACTTCTTGAACTGTGGCCCGGCCCGGTGGACGAAGCCGGCTTCCTGAGCACTGCTGAAGCCCAAAAGAAGGGGATTCTGGGACAGCAAGTCCTCTAACAGAGGAGACATCAGACATATCATGAATTATACTACTTTACCTGTCTAATTATACAGACACGTACTGTGGGAATGTCGGGGACCACTTACTGACGCCTTTCGGCTTTCCTATTCTGACGCCATCCACGTATGCATCCTCATTGTATCCCGAAGTGAGTTTCTTCTGATCCAATATCTCCTGCAGGAGGTTGTCAGGACAGGAGCCAACACCATCAGCAGCATCGGGGCAATCCTTGCACGTCCCCTCTCTGAAGCCAGCTACATTGGTGAAGTTCTTGCCCGATATACCTAAAGGATGATATTCATATGTCTTGATGTACATACACACTTAGGGCCAACGTTTGCTGGAGCAGCCGTTCCAGCATTCATAGTGCTTTGTGCCACGTCACCTGATCTCATTTACTTCCGTCTGATCATGTAAACTCGTGCAAAACAGAATAAGACATGACATACAGTATGACATTTTTATCGCTAACAAATGATTACAATATTCAGTCCCCAGATATTTTTCATAGGTTTATCAACACGCTGGATCATCTACGTACAGTCGCGAACAAAAGTCCTGGAACACGCCTGAAGTCACTGAAGGAGTCTCGGCGAAGATGTGGAGAGTCCTTTGTCTCTGTATGTCGAGACAGAGGGCTTCATAGAGCTTCAATAAGGCATGTCCCAAAAGTTCTGCCCACGAAGGTATATTTGTTATCAAGTACTGTTACTTCAGAGACTTTTGCCAACATTCTTAAATTCATATAGCGATTATAACCCTTATCCTAATCTCCCAACAACTTTATCTTTTAAAATTGTCATCTTGTGTGAAATTCTTATCTTTCACCGCTTTAGAATTTCATAATTCAAAATTTCATACAAACTGATTTATTTCCAAATTATCTGAAGTGGATGTTGCGTAACAGATCCAGCTTTCAGAATCATTCGTATCACTTTGGACTTGACCGTTCTGGAAAGCTCAAGCGGTCTGTCTAGATCCTAAACATTCTTTTGTTTTTCACTGTCCAATCGTTTTTCTGCCCTTTATTGATTTACTTCTGGTGTCTTGACTATAACCTTATCAGAAGTAGTGGTTAGGAACCATATAAACATTACTGGACTGATTATCTGAAAAGATCTATGATATTCTTGGGATATTAAAGACATTGAGAGACAGAGAGTGAGGAGTGAGAGAGAGTGTGTGCATGCGTGCACTTACCTACCTAAGACACGTGAGACGAAATCTTACATCATGCAAGGTTAGCGCGTAGCGCTCGCTCATCGTAGGAAAATCTAGAGTTAAGAATAATGAGTCGTATTGTAAGAAGGAGAACAGCAGGTCTTACCTATGTCACGATTAAAATCGGTGTTGCCCAGTTCGATCCAGTTGGTGTGGGAGTAAAAGTCCTGGATGGTAGCGAGGGAAAGACCCACCAGGTGGAGAGTGGCGCTGTAGTCGCCAGCTACACCAGCCTTGATAATCCTCCGCCACCGACTTTTCAAGTTCTCTTGTGACTCCGAGAACCGCTCGTTCCCAAAGTGGTACCTGTTTGGTGATGACGATCTAGTTGTCAAAGGGTTTCGGGCTGCAGATATTGTGCAAGATACTTTTATCTCTACTGCGCTATGAAGCTGTCATTGCAGCTGCGTCCTACATTTGCAGTTATATATATCTGACAGTTTGCTTTCTGTGTTACTATAGACGTGGTAGCAAACTAGCGTTTGTGATTAATGAGAGAGAGAGAGAGAGAGAGAGAGAGAGAGAGAGAGTGAGAGAGAGAGAGAGAGAGAGAGAGAGAGAGAGAGCGTAACGTAGAGTCACATACACAGACACCATGGTCCAAGCGAGGTGGTCTGGCTTGAACACTACTCAAAATGATGTAGTCCCCATAATAGCTGTGAAGGAAAAGAATTGCAGAGAGAGAGAGAGAGAGAGAGAGAGAGAGAGAGAGAGAGAGAGAGAGAGAGAAATATTACTGACTGAACCCCTCTAGGGATACCATTAGTTATCATCACGTACAACATCACGTACAACCTAAGATCAACTCCTTCTCACCTTCACTCAGGTCAATCAGCCTTATGTATGATGAGGGATCGATTCCTTAACTTCACTCGGTTAACATCCCTTGTCTTTTGACTTGGGTTCCACTCCTCACCCTCACCTGAGTGAAGGCGATCCCTTATCTTTCACCTGGGTCAGCATACCTTATCATCGACCCTACGATCAACGCCTCAGTCCTACCTGGGTCAGCGTCCATGTCTCTCACCTGGGGTCAGCTCCCAGCAGGCCGGTGTCGGCCTCGGCGACGGCGTCCACCAGTGTGGAGACGGCACTGAGGAAGGGTTTCGGGGAGTGTGTGTCTCCATAGTACTCGGCGTAGGCCTCCTCCAGCGTCAGGTCCGGTCGGTGGTTGTACACCCCCACCGCTGGCGCCACCTCCTGCGGCAGAAGGACGAACTAGATTAAGGACGTGAAGGTTAGAGCTGGTCTTCGACTTGAAAACAAATCCAGTGTCAAAGTAAAAAATGTCGCTGTTGATAATGATATAGTAGTAAACATACATGTACACAAAACCTGGTCTCTTTTCTGTTCATGTTGACGCTTCGTTCCCAACCATCTAGAATGTAACTGTCTTCAAATTACCCTAATATTATGAACCACTAATTGAAATAAAGATCAAATCTCTAAGCTGCACTTCAACAGAAGCAGCAAATATTCGGTCATAATGGGAAAAATGAGGTATATAAGAACTTCGAAAGCAAAACGACATAAAGAAATGAATCAAAGAGTGCGAAATAAATCACCAGATGCAAGAACTAACGAAAAAAAAAAGGAGGCTAGCTACTTAACCAGTTACCTGAAACGAGTCACACATCTTCGTTTTCTAGGAAACCATTCGTCCGGAAGCCTAACTCACATATATGCCGTCCAGTTCAAGAGAAAGTCTTGTGTACGGGAGCAAGGGAAGCGACCGGACAGAATCAAGGGCTATTATCTCCTTGTAGGAGTCCGAAGGTCGTTGTTTTGATAGTGGTGGAGGAACCGAAGGCTATGGCATGTTGGGGGGTGTGGATACCTAGGCCTCGTACAGACCTCGCCTCTCCTGTTTTCGTTTAGGGAGGTATTTTGACAAGCGCAAATAACTCTCCTTAAAGGGGAGCACTTAAAATGCATTAGACCAATAAAACTTCATAAGAAGAGAGACAGCAGAAGACTATTGTTTCCTTGTTTGTGTGGAGAAATACCGTGGGAGGTTACATGTAAAACATCACGTTCAAGATTTAGGAGACTGCTATAATAATTCTTTCAAGTGATCGTGTGACTATTAGTCTGATTGTTGCGAAAAGAAAGCACGCGTTGTGATACTTTACTCTGTTCTACACGTAATACCGTATGGGCCAGCAAATGAAAATTACGCTTCTGTTCCTCAAACAATGGGATCGCCTATTTACACAGTACAGGGAGAGTCCTACATTCGTGGTGCCCCACCTGAAAAAAGAACGTATGTTTGTGTCATTATTCCACGCGATGCACAGAGAGAAAATCATGATGTAAGCCAGGAAGGAAAACTGACAGCGACTGTAATGCTGGCGTACCACACCACCCCGTCACTAACTCCTCTCTCACTCAGGCGACTGCACCTCCCTGGTCGATATGGCTGCCTACCACCAGTGTGATGAATGACGGTCCGGCCACTGAGTTGTTTCCAAGTTCCTCACTCTTCTAAGGCAACATGTAGAAAGCTCACTTTTACCACGACAATCAAACGATGCATTCATATAAATAACCACAAGACAAAGGATGTAATTACTCCTAATTACTTAAGAATAGGATATGTCACCCTTGAAATTGCTCGTTTGTTTACGTACAACTACCAATTTGACAGTCACATTCTCTGACAAGTATCCTCTGAATCACAATTATCTCCTAATTATGTGTGTATGTTATTCAGGTGTTGTTTTCGGCAGTAATGTGTAAAGCTAGAGGAGACCAGCAAGCTCCACACGTTGCCTGGTCACTCACTCTACATCACTCCTACACATGCAGTCTTCGTTTCCAGACACTAAATGCAGGAATGCCTTTCGGAACAACACTATCCACACGCCACCTTCTCAGGCCCACCCCCTCTGTCAGACGACGAAGCAAAAGCGGTGAGAATGTTGCACTCTAAAGTGTTGGGAAAATCCGAGTGAAAGTCAGGCAAAGTCAGTGTAGAGGATGGAAGATCCAAGGCATCCGAAATAAGCTTCACTTGCACGTCTCAACCAATGCTTCATGTCATATTCAAGAGAAAAACAGCAGTGATGAATTAATGAATTGATCAGCAGTGATGAATTAATGAATTGATCAGCAGTGATGAATTAATGAATCAATCAAATCTAATTAATAAATGAATCAAACAGATGCTGAACTGATGGAAATAATTCTTCATACAACCAATGAAAACTGGAAACCGTAAACGGGCAGTCGAGACGACGATTGGTACTTATGCCAGTCGGAGACCTGGCGAATTTTACGTAAACGTTTGTTAGTCTTGAACATTTCCCATCATCTGTGAAACCAAGCTCAATTAATCTAATTCTTTCATTATGTTTACGCTTCTTCCTAACCTGGAATATTGATTCACAGCTTCGTTAGATCACGAAACTGAGACTGGTAATTTGGAAGTCAAAGTTCACCTAAGGTATGTCTAATTGAGGGAGAGTGTTGACAGTACAATATCATCATCGTTATGCATCGTTGCCTTATGAATTCGTTATAGGAAAATTGCGGGTATTAGAGAACTTTGTGTTATGTTACAACATCATCAATACCGTCTGAGGTTTCCATCTACCTCAACCTCCACTTTGAAGGCATAGTAGATGGCGCTGGTCATAGTTTTAAAAGTATGGAGAGAGGATATTAAATGTGGCATTGATGGATCTAGAGAAAGCATACGATCGTATTGAAAGACACCTTGAGAAAGGTGCTACGTGTAGTAAAGGGAAGAATGTAATGAGGCGTTTTCACTGGAAGCGTCCGGCTTGTTTAAGAGTAGGAATGGAGGAAAAAGGGTCTTCATGGGGCTTCTGTTCATGAATGGGATGGTGAAGGAGGCAGATGTAAGGGTCTTACAATGACGGGCGGGTCTTCGGTCTGCCAAGGGTGGAGACAGAGAAATGGGAGGCGAGTCATTCGCTGTTTGCCGATGAGTTGGCACTGGTGGCTAACTTCAGAAACTGGTGACAGGGTTTAGAAGAGGGTGTTAAAGGGGAAACTTTGGGAGCTAATGTGAGAAAGGGTAAGGTAATGAGGAGCAGCAAGTGGATGAGGCAGGAAGGATTTAAACAGTCGCTCCATACCTAAGAGCAGCAGCTCATAACCTACGGCAAACAGGCTATAGACAAACCCGAGATCTGGACAACATGGGAACACTCTTGGTTCCCTCGAAGCCACAAAGCACTCAGGGAGGCTCCAGTCATCCATCGATGTACTCAATGTTAAGATTATATAAGTGAATCTTCTGAAAGAAAATACGACATGAATACATACACACCCTTAGTCTACTAGGGGTATATAGATAAGGTGCGAAAAACACCCAGAAAGAGAGAGAGAGAGAGAGAGAGAGAGAGAGAGAGAGAGAGAGAGAGAGAGAGAGAGAGAGAGAGAGAGAG
>JAUUDZ010095506.1:0-19816 GCA_032361705.1 Panulirus versicolor
TGAACATCACTACACTCATCGCACTGAACACTATAAAACACCACTGCGCTCATCGTCCTGAACACTGTAAAACATCACCACACTCATCGTACTAAACATTATAAAATATCACCACAATCCTCGTACTGAACACTATTAAACATCACCACACTCATCGTACTGAACATCACCACACTCTTCATACTGAACATCATCACACTCATCGTACTGAACACTATAAAACAGCACCACACCCATCATACTGAACATCACCACACCCATCATACTGAACGCTGTAAAACATCACCACACTCATCGTACTGAACTCTACAAAACATCACCAAAATCATCGTACTGATCACTATAAAGCATCACGACACACATCGTACTGAACACTATAAAACTAATTGTACTAATTGTACTCAACATCACTCAACTGTTTAGATAGTACCACACCTATTATACTTTTCATCTTACAAATGATAACGCAAACCATATACCACATTCATTAACTCAAAACACACAAGTGATAACGCATTACCGCACTCAACATAATCCACAACATACAACACAAAACGCGTTGTCATATGCATTATGCTCAACACTACATTGCTAATAACGATTTGCCATACTCATTATACTCAACTCCACACAACTGATAACACACTACCATACTCATTAAACTCAACACCTTACAACTGGTAAAGCATTACCACACTCATCACGTTCAACACCACACAAATGGTAACGCTTTACCATACTCATTATACTCAACACCACAAAGCTGATAACTCATTATGCTGAACACCACAAAGTTAATATGGTACTACTAAACTCATTAAACTCAATATCTCCCAGCTGATAACGCATTATCTTATTTCACTAAACATTACAGAGTTGATAATGCAGTACCGCATCAATAATAACGAATGGGTGATAGCTCATTCCCACGCTTCTTTGACTCAACACCACACAGGTGATAAAGTGTTACCGAACTTGCAATACTCGACACCAAGCAACTGATAATGCATTTCCACACTCATGATAGCACCACATAGCTGACAAAGCAGCATCACATTCATTGTACTCAACACCAAACAACTGAAAAGAGAATACCGTACTCATTACACTTAATAAACAATTAATAGCGCACTACCACACTCACTACACCCAAACACAACGCAACTGATAATGCATTATATCATTCATTACATTAACACCACAGGAGTGACGGCACGTTGCGATACTGATTATACACAACACTACACAGTTGACAATATATTACTATGTTTATTATACTAAGCACAAAAATACCGGTATTTCAGATACCTAGGAGTAGACACGGTAGCGAATGGAACCATGGGAGCTGAAGGGAATCATACGATAGTTAAGGGGGAGAAGGTTCTTGGAGCACTTAGGAATATGTGGAAAGGGAGTTTAGTATCTGGGAGGGTGAAAATGAGTTGCCTAAGCTTGATGGCAAGGCAGTCCAAGTTAGAGTTTTATGGACGAGAAGCGTTGGCCCTTGGTTACAAAGAGCGGAAAAGAGTGAACGTTTTGGAGATAGATTGTTTGAGAACAGTATGTGATGTAAAGAACTGATATGGTAAGAGAGAAATGTGGTAAGAGAAATATATATATAAGAGATCTATGGACGGTGTGCTGAAGTAGTTTGGACGTATGAAGAGAATGACAGTGAGGGTATACATGTCGAAAGCCGAAAGATCTAGGATAAAGGGAAACTAAGGAGGAGGTTTAAGGATGGAGTGAGAAGGGTTCTGAGCATTCTTGGCCTGAAAATGCGGGAAGGTGTAAAGCGTGCAAGGGAGATCGAGTTGGAAAGATGTGGTATACAGTAGGCGACATGCTGTCATTGGACTGAACCAGGACTTAAAAAGCGGTCAGGGGAATCCAAGGAAAGGTCTGTGGGGTCTGGTAGTGGATAGGGGACTCTGGTTTCGCTGAATTATACCAGCTCCTGCAGTTTCTAATACAAATCTACAATCAGCGGCGTTTCATAAACACACAGCATGTGACTTACCTCCAAGGTCCTTCCACCTCGACAAACTGCAGACCTTCACTTGTATTAACCTCCTCACCACTCCATCGACAAACAGATTAAACAGCCATGGTGGCATTACACACCCTTGCCGCAGATCCACCTTCACCTGGAACCATTCACTTTCCTCTCATCCTATTTGCACACATACATTACCCTCTTAGTTAACACTCCTCACTGCTTATGGTAGCCTTCCTCCTTCGTCATATATTCGTAACGTCTTTCACAAAGCATCTCTACCAACCCTATCGTGTGCTTTCTCCAATCCATAAATGCATCCTACAAATCCTTCTGTTTCTTTAAGCATATCTGACTCATATTCTTTACAGCAATCACTAATCCATTCATACTCCGCCACCACTGAAATCAAGCTGCTCCTTTCCAACCAAATACTCTGTGCATTCCAGCACCTTTTCAATCACCACTTTACACCTTACCAGGAACCATCAACAAACATTCACTTTTGTTGCTATACAAGCATTTCACCAATTTTCAAACACCTGTACGTGAGCCATTCATACAATGAAAATCCTAATCAACTAGACAACAACACAATCACCTTTCTTGAAAAAAAATCTATCGCAATCCCTTCCACCACAGCCCCTTTCCCGCACTTCGTCTTTAGCAAGCCTTCAGGATATGAGAATGAGAAACAGGTAGAGTATTGCAAATGACTGTTGAATGTGTTAGATGAGGGCATGATAAGTGTGGTTTGCTTGGAACGAGGAATTATGGAGAAATGTTTTGTAAAAAGGGAAGAAGTGGTGAAAACCATGCATTAAATAAAGTTTGGCATTGCGGCTGGATTGGAGGATTCGGTTTGAATTTCTTAAGGAAGAGGGTGACAGTGTATCTGTGGTCCGTAGTCGGGTATAATCGTAAAGTATGTTATAGGTATTGCAACGGCATACTGCTCACGCTATACCCGACTGTACCGTTATAATGTATGTTATGGATATTGCTGACTCATACTGCTCACGCCACTCTACTGTGCAGCTATAAGGTATGTTATGGATATTACTGACGTGTACAGCTCACGCTAAACTCCTGTGAAAACTCAATATGGATGGTACTGACGCATACTTCTTACACCATAGTAGATCTGTTTTCTCTTTGAGAATTCTATCTATTTGCTGCAATAAGTTAATCTTATTTTTTTTCAGACTGTCCGAAGAAACACATACACAATGACAACATAAGATGTATCAGTCTCCCTCACCCGTACTTTCTCGTCAGTTTCCTTCACCATACGTTCATCACGCTGTTCCTAGCCAATGCTGGATATGGAACCCACTACATGTATACCTTTTCACATAAATGACCAGCCTGTGTCATGTCTCCCACGACAATACCCCATTATTTTACTAGTTTCTCCAGGTGTGCTGCAAGAAATCAAAATATCTTTTAGGGAACTCAGCATGGCACAGCTAGGTCTGTTCAACCATGTTAGGGAAGGCCAGTTTTGGTTATTGGACATGAATTTATGAAAACTGTCGACTTACCTGTGTAAGCTTAAGTGTCCATGGCGGATGGTTAATAAGGCCTAGCTCTGCTACTACCTCTGCGATGTTGTTGGTGAGTTGGTTGTGATAACCTTTCTCTTGCATCATGTTAGGAAACAGGTCATCTATCAGGGACATGAACAACGGTTCATCCTCATCTGTGAGCGGTTACCATTAATTAGGGATATGAATAACAGTTCATCCTCATCTGTAAGAGGTTAGCATCAGTTAGGACCCTCATCCAATTTGTCGATAAACCTAGTTGCGACGAGAATGTTAGATCTACTTCTAACTACAAATGAGGATCTCATTAATGATGTTGAAGTTGGGGAAGTTTTCAAGAAATCACTGCATTTAATGTTGGTCATCATGATTTTGAACCTGCAAATTTTAATGATCTTTGCATTGCTCTTGACAACCAAACGTAGGATGATATGGTCAATAAAATCACATGAACGTTGCTTGGAAAAGCTCCAGTAAAACCTTCTAAGCAGTATAAAACGGTCTGTCAATAAAACGAAGTTAAGGTAGTGGAATGGTCAAATAAAGAAAGTGCTTGCTGTCTAAGACTGTAGTTCAAAAAACACAGAGACCAAGAACCAATATGACAGCGTAAGTTATGTTGCGCAGAGACAGTAAGATACTTGTATGACAAATTAAACGTCAATATGAAGCGTGTATTCCTGGAAGTAGCAAAAGAACTTCTGAGGAGTTTTACACTTATGTTAGTAGCAAGAGGGTCATAACCCAGTCCAGTAATTACGGAAAACAGTGACATATTTCAGTACTACGAAGCTATGGCAAATATGTCGAGTGACTTCTGTTATCTTTATTTGCGATCAGAGACACAAACCAAATCAATGGCAAGAGTGAAGAAGATACGCTATCAATAATAAACGATATAATAATAGATAAAACAGCAGACTCAGAAAACTTTCATCAGAAGACAATGAAAAGAAGAGAAAAATAAGATAGTTAGGCCCTTGACTGCTCTTTAAATAAGTCAATTGCCACAAGAAATATTTCATGTGAACGGAAGTCTGGCAGTGTTACAGCGATATTCAAAAGAGGTAATAAGTCACTCCCCGGATGTTATTGTACGGTTAGCTTAACATCTGTTGTTGGAAAACATATGGAACCCCAGGTAAAGATAGAATTATAAAACATTTAGAAGAACACCACTTAATCAATGATTCACAGCATAGTTTTCGACGAAATCGTTCACGTTTGAGTACTCTGCTTGTTTTCTTTTATGGTATGATAAACATGTACGACGAAAAAAAGTAGCTGATATCATCTATTTAGGTTTTCAAAAGCCACTGGGTGAGGTTCGGCCTCAAAGGTTACTCGCAAAATACTAGGTCACGGGGCGGTGATAGGTTGTGATTCAGTAGAAAGAAAACTGATTGAATGTCCGTAAACAATGAGACTCCGGTATACCATATCATTCAAATTCACTCTATTCCTTGCACGCCTTTCACCCTCCTGCATGTTCAGGCCCCAATCGCTCAGAATCTTTTTCACTCCATCCTTCCACCTCCAATTTGGTCTCCCATCTCTCCTCGTTCCCTTCACTTCTGACACATATATCCTCTTTGTCAATCTTTCCTCACTCATTCTCTCCATGTGTACAAACCATTTCAATACACCCTCTTCTGCTCTCTCAACCACACTCTTTTTGTTACCAATCATCTTTATCACCCTTTCATTACTTACTCAATCAAACCACCTCATACCACATATTGTCCTCAAACATCTCATTTCCAACACATCCACCCTCCTCCGCAGAACTCTATCTATAGCCCATGCCTCGCAACCATATAACTTTGTTGGAACCACTATTCCTTCAAATATACCCATTTTTGCTTTCCGGGATAATGTTCTCGCCTTCCACACATATATATAAAAAAATTCTCCTGCCTTTAGTGGGTTAAATAATAACAATTATCTCTTAGATGATGAAAAGCAAGCTGTTCATGAAGTTTCTTCATGATTTACTGTGTTACTCTTGGTGAGGAAGGGAATACCACTAACGATGACATAGTTATGCTTAATGCAAACAAATTATGTAACTATAATGTGTCATGAGGGTGGTCTAAAATGGTATAATCATATACCAGTATTGAACCCCAAGATGTTGTCAAAAGGTGATTAATCTCTACACAGAAAGACAGTCCAGGCAATGAGAAGAGACTAAGTGCAAAGTCTAGCCTAAAACTGTTTTCCATCAGTTCAAACCCATTTTTTTTTTAAGCAAACTCCCTCACTTGCTCACATGATTCATATAATCTCATCAAGGATATCAAGTTGGAAAGAGGTTTTACTCAAAGAAAATTATAAAGTTATCAACAGAAGAACAAACATATCTATGTTAAAACTCTCTGGAGAAGAACTATATAGTAGGCACTTCAACTGGTTCCTGGTGCAACTCAGTCTTCTGAAGATTACACATCTGTGTCGTGCAATTTATTGTCTGTGCATGTATTCTTATACTAAATCTTGTGAGGCCTCCAAAACACATTGTTGTCTAATTATCTTGCAATAACTGAGCTAAAGAAGGGATCTTAATTACAAGATATTTGTCAAAATATGCCCTGTATTCTAAGTATGTCCTACATCAACAAGTCTTAACCAGTCTCTCATCAGTTTGGAAATCCCCACCTTTGAATATGGAACATGAGTCCTAACATAACTTTCCCAGTCCTGAAAGTTCCACATCCCAGTACGCAAGAGTTCTGGCAATCTCCTAAGAAGGATACTCCTAAGGTAGCTTGGGTTCAGTTACAAGCCATCAATTGGCTTAGTCTGTCAAAGCTGAGCATCTTTACCTCAACCGAAGTTCAAAACCCTCTACCTATGAGGCAGGAGAAAGATGAACAGCACAGTGGAATGAGCATTATCTTCCCATGCCAAGACCAAAGAAGTAAGTCAGTAATACTACAAACTACATCATCAAGGTGCTTTGACATTTGTGATGACTTCAAGTAGTCATAAAGCAAAATCTCAGCAAAGCATATATGTATCTAGTTGAAAGCTTTCATTACAGCCTCTGGAAATAGTTACACTGAACAAGAAGACTTGCAGGTTTCTCTGGCTATTATCTAAGCCGGCCATTTAATGATTTTTTTCTTTTAAAGGAAACCTGACCTTATACGAGTCCAACAAACATTCTCGTTTTCATACACAGTTCACAGCCAATCTACCCTTGACTTCCCTATCTTTTTTTTTCTTTTGTGATCAGATGGCATGGGTAAGAGCATGCCCAAAGTGAGCCCATGTTGGGTGAAAAGGTAAAATGACAAATCAAATGCTGATAGAAGTTCAGGGATACATACCACATCCAAGCCACATACTTGGCAAGAGTGAGGACAAACACTTCCTATACAATGTGCAACCCAACCCCTGGTAATACAATTTTCATGAAGGATATACTGGTATCTGATCAGAGCAACCATTTAACCAAATGATTCTGCCAAAGGGTGTTTCCTAAACCCCTGTATACTATTTCAAAAATCTCAATCCTCAAGCAACATAAGAGACCTTTAATCACATAGAAACCCCTGGTGGACAGACATTTAGGCAGAATTAACTTTTTGTCCCAGCAGAGTTATCTGTCTTCTCCTAAAGCTAAAACCATATATCTGGCCATAAAATCTTTCACCTCATCCTTTATCCAATTCTGACTTGTACCTTAAGTAGAGTTGAAACTGTGTATACTGGGAGGTTCTGACTTCTGCAAAAGTTCAGGGGAGAAGACACTTGAAAAAAAGTTCTTTTCTACAAAACTACTATGCTCAGGTTACAATTTGAGCTTGAAATCAGGATGAAGGCTTGCCAAAAGGTACTGTCAAGCAAAAGTGTATCATCTTGATTTCAAAAACCTTTTGTTTGTTACTTTCAATAGCCACTATGCCTTTTTGTTACTACTACACAATAATACAACTATTTATAGAGTTAATAGAGTATCACAGTACAAGGCATTAAATAACATATTACTGAGTTATCAAAGCTTCACAGTGCAAAAAATTGTTGATTCTTTCACTGAACTGTGCCACTTTCATGGTGTCAAGTAGTAAGATGTGTCACACCACCAATGACAGTCTATTCTTAGCACTTTCATATAGATTTCCCAGTTAATGTATGACTCCACATCTTACCCTTAGATGTCACCAGGAACATATCAACACATCTGGAAAAAATATCATGCATCACAGACACTCCTAAATCATCAATAAAAATATAACCATCATTATTTCAGAAAGTGCTATGTAAGGAGTTACAGTTGCAGTACATTTTATATAATAAGAACTTTTTTCATCTACTTCTATTTATATTTTTGATGAAAATAAGATCTCTTTTTGATTAATCATATAGTTGAAGTCCTGTGAGTGTAAATAAGTACATAAATAGTCTTGAATGCAGAATATAAAAAACATACTGATAAAATATATAAAAACCTGTAAAGATACGTATAGAATGTGTGAAATAAAATCCTGTAAAAAATGCAGGTGTGCAATGTCTTTAAGTAGATGTAGATGTAAAATTATTTTCTATACATATTTGCTATTTCCTGCATTAGCAAAGTAGCATTCCAGAACAGATGACTAAGCCTAAGAGGGAAAACTCCTCACTTGGCCCCCTTCTCTGTTCCTTCTTTTGGAAAAGTAAAACTGGAGGGGAGGATTTCCATCTAAAAAAAAAAAAAAATAATGTACAAAATTAATGAGGACTTGTGCTACCATTATGGCCTGGCCTTCATCAATTCAACATCCTTCCACAACAACATGGAAGAGAGTACAGTACAGCATGTTTGGGGGTGTTTTCTTTGGTAATATATGGTACAGAGGTACTCTACAAGAATGAAATAATTATGGATTTTTTTTTGTGCATGGGGAAGTAACTACTAAGAAAGTGTGTGCAAGGAAATGGTTAAAAAGTATGCTTGGAAACAAAGATGTTTGTTCCAAAATATGAGCAAAAGAAAACAAGCATGATAATAATTTCTTTTATCTTCACCTCTCAAGCAAGACAGGAAAAGAGAATTTTCTAATTACACTGGAGCTTAGACATATCTCAAGAGTGTGGTTGTTTGGATTACTGCACACAAGTATAGGTGTCTGAATCACTGCCCACAAGTGTGGATTATTACATCACTCTCCAGAAGCCTACTTCCTCTTAACTTACACACCTAACATATGTAGAGAGAGAATGTGAAGACTTTGATATTGCTTTAACCCACTTATGATGGGACTGATTGTAGCCCCTATCCTTGACAAATACATGTAATCAGAATGCAATAATTCAAAAGTTTGTTCTCATGTATATTCTTTTCTTTTCTTTCTTGTCTACCATTTTTCACGTTAGTGAGGCAGCAAGAGGAAAAGTCATACATTTAAAGCTCATTGACTATGCCACTGCCTAATGAGGAAGTTACAAAGTAAAGAATGATATGTGAACATATGGAGTATGTCTAAAGAACCTAATAGGAAATCATGACAGAGTAAAACTGATACAAATCAGTACACATGGATACTGATCCATAGATCAGCCTCTCTTTCCATTTTCCATCTTCTACATCCTACTTGCATAATTTTGTTTATGAATAAAGCACTTTTAGGCTTTGGGCTATTTTAACCCTGAAATTGCACAAATGATCTGCATTAACCCTCCCAAGAGTGAAAAAAAATTCATACAGAGTATATGTATAAAATCCAAAAGAGAAAAACCCTAAAAAAGTATTTTTCCTCTATATTGGTGTGGTGGTAGGGTTTTGAATGGACTCCACTAAGGCAGACAGGAAGCTAGTGTATGACGATTGTTTTTCAGAAGTGATTTTACGTACTCATTTTTTTCCATACTTGTCCACCATTTCTTGCATTAGAGAGATTATGTCAGGAAATGACGAAGACCAGCCTCATTTACATACACTCTCTAGTTATCATGCATAATGTACCAAACTCAGATCCCCTATCCAAAGCCAATTCCCACAAGCCTTTCCATGGTTTCCCTTGACTGCGGTTCTCCCAGTGAAAGCACATCAATCCGTATGCACTACATGGCTCCATTCTGCCCTATTCAAAGAATGCTCCAAACCCTATTGTATACTCAGGTACTAATAACTCCAAGCATAATTCACACCATCCTTCCTCCACACCATCCTTCCATCTTATCCTTGATCTTCCACTCCTCCTTGTTCCCTCCATCTCTGGCACATAAATCCTTTTAGTCATTCTCTTCACACTCATCCTCTCCATATGTCCAAACCATTTAACACACTCTGCCCAGCTCTGTCCACTTACAACCACACTTCCCTCCTTGATCAAGTCCTTTCACACCACATTTCCAACATATCCACCATCTTCCAAAATTCTGCATTTAGTGGCCATGATTTGCAATCATACAGTACTGCTGGGACTACTGTACCATCAAACATACCCATCTTTGCATTTAAAGACAATGTCCTCTTTCTACCTGATCCTTAATGCACTTCTGCCCCCACAGTTCCATCTACTTCCAATTCAAACAAGTTTGGGAACCGTTTAACTCTCAAACAAGGATATTAGCATGAAACTGTACACAGTTAATATATGATTATAGCACTCACAAGACACTCATAACTGTAGTATCTATGGATTATGCATAATTATGATCCTCCCTCAATAACTGAAGTATCTTTTCTTATATATAGAGTACACAATATTCAGTACAATAGATGCATTACATTATCATATGTAAGAGAAGCTCCAAGACTAAGTATTAAGCAATGCAAGAAGTTATGAGTTAAAAAGTAATGCTTGTTACTATCAAAAATTCTTTGATCCCTGTGAAGGAAGTTATTTATCAAAGAATAAAGTAATAGTAACTGCTGACAAAAAAAAAAAAGACAAACAGTATGTGCGGCATATAACACATGTATTTGCATTAAAAAACTACCAAAGTCTAGAATTTGTGGCATATTCATGAGACTGATGACCAAAAATGGTTAAGAATCTATGACTTCCCATGGCCATTATTACTGCCATTCATGAATGATAAGAACATATATATACTGCAACATTAATAGACTATCATGAAAAAATATTAAGAGCTTTCATTATCCACATAATACCATAAAGAAATGTAGTATACAGGCGGTAGAGAAATAACATGAATTTCAAAGAAATGCACATTAATGGACTCCTTCCACTTTGCATGAGCAATTTTGAATGGTGCTGATGATATACAATATCAATATAGTCATAAGATAACACAGATAATTACTGTGGGGAGCTCTGAAGCTCAAGGAAAATCAAGGTGTTAATTACTGTAAAAGTGAAAATGTTAAACAAATGTAGAATTCAAAAGAGCCTATTAAAACCACACCAAACTTTCCCTGACAGCCAAGAGTTACCTTATCTTTTATGTAATCTGAATAATATGTAATTGTCATAGTTCTGTGTTTATACTCTTTGTTTGCTATAAGTTTAATTCCAATTTTTTCACAGTATGTGTTTATTTTGTTCCAGCAAATGCAACCTTTTCTAGCAAACATTCTTCATGATACGGCAGAACATAACAAATACCACTAACACTAAAAATTACTGTAAAACTCAACTGCCATATTTTTGTTGATTTTTAGAAGATTCACCCACTTTTACATTAATCAACCCTACATTTTCTCTGATCTTCTAGCCCTCTGAACAGCCCTTTTATTTATTATGATAAGATTACTTATTGTTCTCACATCCCATCAGCATCCTGTTGCATCATAAAATCCTTAAGTTATTTCTGTGCAGCTCCAGCAATGAATCTTTCATTTCTTTCATACCTTTTCAATGTTTCCCATGTAAATAAGGTAGTGCCATGAAAAGGTGAAGAAAAAGGCCTTTTTCATTCACATCTGTTCTTTAGCTGTCTTGTGTAGTGCTGTCAATGTCATAGCGAGATGGTTATACAGTTGGTGTCCAGTCTGTGCCATGACTCTCAAAAGATTATATTCAAGATATGATTCTTTTAAACGATTCCCATTGCCTGCGTCTGCAAGGAAGCATCTGGAAAAGACGAAGGAAGGCCGCATTCGCTCACATCCACATTCCCCAAATTACAATGTGGCCTCACAGAACTTTCCATGGCTTTCCCCAGTTACTTCACATACCTGGCTTAGTTGGTTGACATCACATTGCCCCCTGTACACCACATTGCTCCAATTCACTCAAATCCATATATATATTTCACCCTCCTGCACGTTCAGGCCCCGAGCATTCAAACTCTAAACTATATATCTACCAGAAATGATTGATAATCAATAACTTCCTACTGGCCATTCATAATCAGTCTTCATAAATATAAAATACAAAACAGTCACAGAGAAAATTAAACATGGTAAGCCTAATATTTCCACCCTGACTAGATGAAAAGAGAAACTGATATCATCTTAGGTACTGTCAAATTAGAAGTTGACATTGTCTAATGTACTGTCCAATTAGAAACTGACATTGTCTGAAGTACCATCTAATTATAATAGCTTTATGTTAAACTTCATCTTAGTAAAAATTCCAACGTACTGCAATTGTAACGTACCTCATGGAGTTGGCAAAGTCATTATTAAATACATTTGGCCTTAGAATTGGTGCAGCTAACCACCTTGTAGGACAACATCTTTTGCATGTTGGCTTGCTGGTGGGGAGTTTCAGTAGCAAGACATCATAGCTGGTTGCATTAAGTGGTTATACGTTCGCCAATGATTATAGTATTGCTTTAAAGCAGATTCTTTAGATTGCCATCATGACAGTTATGTTTTCTGCAAGCATTAAGCATGACTGTGGCAGAATTAATGTGTTTTAATCCCTCACCTAGGATAATCCAATGGCTCATGTGAGAAATACATGAAAGGTAAGGCAAGTGAGGTTGTTGACTTAAGAAAAAATCCAATTATTTTCTGCACTTTCCCATAAATAATTTTACTTCACCGGTCACATTTAAAATGGCATTCTCATTAATAGTCACATAGATCACAAAAATCAACTCAATTTTCAGTTCTTTGACAAAATGTTGCCTCGTGTTCCTTTATTTCTTCTCCATACATAGCTGGACTGCTATGTCATGAATACTGAGCCAAGTGTAAAAAGTATCCTAATGAGATTTTCTTGTAGAAATGAGCTCTCCAGTGTGTCCTGAAGATTTCTGATGAGTGCCCAATAAGTCTGCTTAAACATTTCTGTTCCTGAAATTAATGTTATACATTAGTCACAAAAATAAGCACATACAAATATGCAGTCTAGTAAGATGTAGCATGTCTTTTCTTTCTGCCTTATCCACACCTGGACCACTGGCATTTTGTCTACAAATATACAATCTCTCCTTATGATACATATCACCTGACAACACTTAACTCACATAGCTTCTTTGTGACTAGATTTTCCTGTGGTGAGCATTATGCACTAGCCGTACTTTTGGCAAAATGGTTGGAGCAGTAGCTAAAAGTTGTAGGTAGGAACATTTAGGTGGGTGCATTAGGTAGAAACATTAGGTAGAAGTAGTAGGTAGGAGCATTAGGTAGAAGGAGTCAATAGGAACACTAGGTAGGAGCCTCCGCAAACACTGTGCTAGAGTTGCCCTCTGCCAATGGCCTGCTAAGGGTGAGGTATTAAAGGCTAAGAAGTGGCACTGGAATTCTCTAGTTTTGGAGACTCTATTGCTGAGGACACCCCCTAGAGGGAGTTCCAGTTGGTAAAGGCATCAGAGACACAGCATATTTTGATGAAGCCTGTAAAAGTAATTTTTGCTACTACACTGTTTTATACTCGACTGCTTGTCAAGTTGCATGCAGTCAAGTGTTTTGTGAGTGGTAATACTTGTTTAAAAAAGAGGGTGTATGCATAAGTTTCCAAAAGTGAGTGGGCCTAGAGGTAAGTAGGCATTATTGGATTATGAGCTGAACGACAGGCATGCAACAGGGAAACAGAATGTAGGATCATTTCTTTGTGGTGGTAAATGTGTAGGTCTATGGTGAATTTAGGCCTAAACAAGAGGATATAACATGTGAGAATGTACTAGTGAAAGTGAGTGAGCTTAGAAAAGAGGCCTTAGTGCACAGAGGCTAACTAAAGAATGGCAAAGGGTGAGAGTAAATGTAACAAGGAGAGTGGGACAGGAGTGAAAGATGTCAAAGGAAGCATGGCTTACACGTGTGGGTGAAGTGAATGATATATGGGATGCGAAAAGTGGGTGTATGAGAAGGGGTAGTCTGTGGTGGGATGAGGAGATAAAATTGCTAGTATGATAGAAATGAGGAGTGTACGGACAGTACCTACAAGGATTGTGTGCAAATAGTTGGGAGATGTAAAAGTGGAAGAAACAGGAAGTCAAGTGAAAGTACAGGAGCTGAAAAAGAAGGCAAATGAGAGACAGAGCTAGAAAGTAGCAATGAACAATAAGCAATGAGGTAAATTTTTTCAGAGATTGAGGTCAAATGGGAGCAACAGTAAGGGGAGTAGCTAGGGAGTAGTAACAAGCAAAGAAAAGCTGAAAAAGGGATGAAATGAGTATTTTGAAAGATCACTCAATGTGTGAGATGACAGGGAGTGTTTGGAGTTAAAGAGGTCTGGTGAATTCTTGGTGGAAAAAGAGGAGGAGCTCAAAGATTTACAGATGAAGTGTAGTATAGGAATAGGAGTGGATGGGAATGCATCTTAGTTTTTCAAGAAAGGGGGTGTCAATACAGTTCATTAGTTAGTCAGGATTTTAAACAAATATAAACCCAAAATTATCCCTGGCGATAGGGGAGAGAGAATGCTTCCCATGTATTCCCTGCGTGTCGCAGAAGACGACTAATGGGGGTGGGGTTTGGGGACTGGAAACCTTTCCCTTCTTTTTATTTTGATTTCTAAAAGTTGGTAAGGAAGAAAGAGCTCATCCCCCTCGAAGGCTCAGGCTAGGTCGTCGAAATGTTTGAGGATGTAATCAAATGAGAAGAAGAAAGAGATGGGTAGTATGTTTGAGGAGAGGACCTGGATGTTCAACTCTGAGTAAAACAGAGCTAAACGAAAGGGGGATGAATAGTTTGAAAATGCCTTTGAAGGAAAGATAGGGATTTGTGTGAAGGTGAGTTAAGGAAGGGGTAGCACTGCTGCCGAAGGAGGAGTTGTGGGAATGTGGGAAAGAGTGTAAGAAAGTGAGCCCCAGACTGAGATGAGTAAAAACTGAAATACGAGAGATGGGTGAGTGTTGGTGCATATGCCCCTGGAAATGAAAGGGCTAAAGGTGAGAGGCAAATGCTGTACGAGGAGCTCAGTGAGTGTCAACAGTCTTGATATAAAAGATCGAGTATTAGTCGGTGATTTGAATGCAAGAGTGGGTAATGTGGCAGTTGATTGTATGATCAGGGAGCATGGGGTACCGGTGTTGTGAACAAGAGTAATGAAGTGATAGAGTGTGTAGAATTGGGTGCTGAAAAGGTGGGAGACTGGGAATACCAAGTTTAGAAACAGGGACAAACATAAGACTCTATGATCAAAGGACAGCTAGAAGAATTCTGCACCTGAAACTCGTCACAACATAAACGTTTTTGTTTTTCAGTTACCGAGGTAGATGATGTTGGCGACGCTGTAGAGGAGGTTTGTAGTGATGCTAGCGATAATACACTTGTTATTTGTCATGCAGGTACTAACGATATAATGAAGGAGAGATCGGAGGAAGTTGGAAATATATCACCAGCTTATTCGACGTTTTCGAGGTAAATTTAGTAATATTATAAAATCAGGAGTTCTTCTAAGGCTTGGCGCCGGGAACGACTTCATTAGTAGGGCGTTCAGTCTAAATGATACATTAGTAAACCTCTGTTTGCAGGAAGAAGTTGATATCATAAACTTGTGGCAGCATTTCTACATGCAGTCTGAAGGATGGACTACACCTAAATGAAGTGGAAGCTGCGCGTTTTGGTAGGCTCCTTAGTAAGTCTACACGTGCGTTCTGGTAAAGAAAAAAACCTAGCTCGTGTAAGTACCCTTCGAAAGAGCCTCATTTTCATTTAGAATACTTTATATTAACGCCTGGATTACACGCAATAGAATCCCAGAGTTGGAGACAACAGCGCTGGCAGGATATCATGTAATTGCCACTTTCGAATCTTGGTCAGATATCAGCAATAGAGATTTCCTCACCTAATACTCAGTTCCAGGGTGCATGCTGCTCAATAGGGATAGGGAAAACGAAGTCAGCTGTGGTGTCTTCCTGTTTGTTAAAGCTCATTTAAATCCAATGGTAAAAGACGTTGTAGCCGCTGAGAATGTCGACTTCATTTTCATAGAAATCAAAGATAAAATTCGTGAGAAACCAACAGTAGGACTAGTTCAAAACCCCCGCTGCACAAACACCAGAGGTAGACGAAAAATCTAATGATAAGTTAGCAGAAGACTGTAATGGACAATACTTCACCATAGTAAGAGAAATTTTTAACATACCGGTATTTAAATGGGGAGAATCCCTCGCTAGTAGCTGAGGGCGTGGACGCTACCTAGATTTACTTGATAGTTCCCTGAGCCAATTAGTTGAGAAATCTACTCACTACGAGAGTACATTAAATTTAGTTCTAACCACAAAGGAGGATCTTGTTAGTAACACTGAAGTTGGAGGAAAGTTTGTTACAAGTGATTACGACAAATAACATTTAACGTCGCTTTCAACACCGCATGTAATGTTAGTCAACATAACAGTCGAAAAAATATCTGATTCTAAACATACATATTTTAATGATCTTCATATTGTTATTGACAGACAAACTTGGGATGATATGGTTAATAAAAACGACGTAAATTTACCTTGGAAAAGTTTCAGGAAAACCTCAAAGTAGTAAAGGGAACATATATGCCACTGCGTAGTGGACAGTCAAATTTTTCTAAAACAAAGCTGAGGAGGTGGACGGTGAAAATAAAAGTGCCTGCTGTCTAAGAAGGTAGCTCATAAGAAACCTAATAGACATGACGAAGTTGTGTAAATTGGCATAGAGAAAGTAAGAGAGTTATAAGATAAAATAAGTATCAATATATACATATACAGCTGAAAATAGCAAAGAAACCCTAAGGAGTTTTACAGTTCTGTTAGAAGCAAGAGAGCCATTAACTATATCGCCTCCAGTCCACGACTTAGATCATTTGCGCTGCCTTAGCCATATCCACAATTTGCATGGTATTATCTATATTTCGTCTAACTTTACCAGTTAATGTATGAGTGTCTGATTACTTCTGGCACCACAAAAAGCCTCGAAAAGACCCATTGGTCTGTTAAGACACTTGCGTTATTCTTCCCGTAAAATATCTTTACTTCATAGAGTAACTTCATGTGTACTACATACATCCGTATCACCTCCCATAAGACATTTCTGTCAAGTCTATCATAAGTTTCCCCAGATCCATAAATCCCGCACACAAGTCACTCTCTTTCTTTAGATATATCACTCACACGTTCTTCAAAACAAACATCTAAATCACACCTTCGACTTCTCCTGAAGCCACAATGCTTCTCATCAATCAACTGTACTTCACAGGACACAATACTCTGTCATTATTCACATAAACCTTACTTGGAATACTCAACAGACGTATATTTTTGTAATTCGACCTGCTTTGTATACTTGTGTTCCTCGACTTAACACAAAGGAACTATGCATGCATTCCACCAGTCCTCATGTACTTCATTATGGGCCCTAAATAATTCAGAAAGCTTAACTAACCATATAACGACACCATATCCTTTCTAATGCAATCTTATCTGCTCTTAATGCTCTTCATGCTTATGTTTTCACTCCCTCCTCTCTTTTAACCATCTAATTCCCTATGATTCTGACACTTCACATCTTGGCTTTTGCCATGAACACCATGCGGATCCATCTCTCCCTCATCTAACACACAGTGCACTCCCTTAGAATACTAACTCCGTCTTATATTGCCCAGAATAACATTTTAAAACCATTGTCTTATTCTCTGAAGTTCATCGACGTTCTCATCATCTCTCATTTGCCGCAATCTTTCAGCCCTTGTAACTTAGTCTTGAATTCCATCCGTTTTCTCTTGTAAGCCTCCTAATCATTCATATTCCTTCCCTGCAAATACCATCTTAACGCTTGACTGGGTGCAAAACTGTCCATCTATCTCTCTATGTATTTGACACCCGTTCCCTCTGGCAGGTCCCTCAAGGGAGTCTCCATAACCAATGAACAACAGGGCCTCTTCTTAGCCTTAGTACCTCACCCTTAACAAGCCACTGGCAGAGGGCAACTCCAGCGCAGTGTTTCCAGAGGCTCCTACCTAATGTTCCTTCCGTCTACTTCTACCTAATGCGTCTACCTAATGTTTCAAGCTACTGCTTCTACCCAATGCTCCTAGCTAATGTTCCTACCCACTACTTCTATCCAATGCTTCTACCATTATGGCAAAAGGTAGGGCTAACGCATAGTCTTCACCTCAGGAAGATCGAGAGTTACGAAGACTGAGTTGTGTGAGTTAAGCGTTGTCAAGTGTTATGAGTAAGGAAGAAATAGTATGTTTGTGGACAAAATACCACCAATTCACTTGTGGGTGAGACGGAAAGAGAAGACAGCTTCCTGGGTCAGAGGAGTGTAACTTGACAAACCACTGAAGTGCTGGCGCACTAAGCAGCCGTCACTAACCCTCCCAATACCCAGGCGTGAAGTATCGGTAACAAACCTCCATGGCTGGTAGTTGCCTACCAGCTGCCTACTTTACCTGCAGTTTTTGGACCTGTATAGTTATGGAATGACCCAGTTTGTGAAGTAATGCTACCGTAAATGCGTCCAGTTATTGGGTGGTGGAGTTGTGGGACGAAGGATTTGTAGAGTAGCAGCGTTTTGGTTCAGCGTAGTTGTGAGCTGGTGGTGCTCTGAGCTGGTGATATATGAGGGTGGGTGACCCTGCTATGGACTAGTTCAGGTGTGGATCAGTAATGTTATAATCTCGTTGTACTGTGGTCTGTAGTGGTAGTAAGCAGATGGCGTTGTATGCTGACGCAACTCTGGCCTTATTACATTGTTTTGGGTTATTTCAGTTGTCGGCTGATGCTATTCTGTGCTACGTTGGTTGTTGTGTTTTGAGTTACTTTCAGTGGTGTTGTACCTGATTCGTGTAGCCATGGGTTGGTACAGTGAAAGGCTGTCGGACACTTAGTCTGATACACTTGAAGTATTCCATTGCGTGTGAAATTACGTTGGGGTATGAGCGGTATCCGAGCACGTTCTCGGTGTCAGCATGTATAGACTGATGGCTGTGTGTGTGTGTGTGTGTGGGGGGGGGGGGCTGCATGACATCCTCATATTGTAGTCTATATCATACATGATAGTACTGCCAAATTTTGGGTAGTGTTGCTTAATATACGGTAGTACTACCACACTTGTTGAAGTGTCGCTTGGTTTATGGTAGTACTGCCAGACTTAGTGTAGTGTTGCCTGATTCATGATATCATTCCTAGACTTGTAGTGCTCCCTGATAATCCATAGTAATGCCAGACTTGTGGTTAAGTTTCCAGTGTTGTGGTCATGTAGGTAGGTTCATGGCAGCACACTGTCAGCAGTGATGTTGCTCTATCAGTGTACGCAGTCAGGGTTACACAACACACGTAGCGTGACACAGACCGTCGTAGGGCAGTACAGGGTATGGGTTACCAACAAAGGTAGAATGACACAGACCATCATAGGACAGTAAGAGATGTATGTCAACAATCTAGGTAATGTAACGCACACTGTCACGGGACAGTAGAGTAACACATACCGTCACACAATAATACAGGGTGTAGGTCCACTACATGAATAGTGTAACACAGAGTCATGGGACAGATTAAGGTGTACGTAACCGGTACAACCACACAGGGAGAGGGGACAGGTGGTAACAGGTACAACCACACAGGGAGAGGGGGACTCGTGGTAACAGGTACAACTACACAGGGAAAGGAGGACTGGTGGTAACTGGTACAACTTCACAGGTAGAGGAAATTGGTGGTAATAGGTACAACCACACAGGGAGAGGGGGACTGGTAGTAACAGGTACAACCACACAGGAAGAGGGGGACTGGTGGTAACAGGTACAACCACACAGGGAGAGGGGGACTGGTGGTAACTGGTACAACCACACAGGGAGAGGGGGAGGGACTGGTAGTGACTGGTACAACCTCACGTGGAGAGGAAAACGGACAACGGCAGACAAGTGCGGGAGAAATATACATGTTTCTGCAACACTTATATTGACCCCGCTACTAATGAGAGGGAGAGCTCTGGTAGCAGAGCATTTGC